>PVJD01003348.1:0-158710 GCA_004026545.1 Mormoops blainvillei
ATAGTGACCTGCTGCCAAACACAGACTAAATAGACACTGCATGACTCTGAATTTTATTAATAAATATCCTCCACCCTTGGTGGTGATTTTTGTGGTTAGAACAATAGAGAAAAGGGAGGGTGGAGTGACAGGACAGAGGAACTCTGTTTTAGTCAGTAGCATGGGAAAGCTGGTCATGTTCACAGAACTGAGGGAGATGAAATAAGCAAATTTTCCTAAACAGTGCTCTGAGGATTACACAGAACATTACGAGCCGTTTCCAGTGAGTCAGGGCTGGAATGTTCGACGGATCAGTGCTCTGTTGAACACTAAGTCCCGCTGCGTTATCTGGCAGCCTTGACAAATGTAGGAATTCACAAGGTCAGGTTCAAACTTAAAAGTCGATTGCTGAAGTACCACTCTGGAGTTATTTTCATTTCTTGCAATAATCTAATCAGTTCTTAAAACTTTCTTTTTTATAGTTTATTTTTATTTTATTTTTTTAATTACCATTTAGCACCCTTATACCCTTTTCTGCTTCCACGCTCCTTCCCTCCCTCGCTCTGCAATCACCACACTGTTTTCCATGTTCACAGGTTCATTTTCTTTTTTGCTCAATCCTCCCATCCCCCAACCACCACCACCCTGAGCTGTCAGCCTGCTCTCTATCAATGAGCCTGTCTCTATTTTGCTCGTTAGTACAGTTTGTTCGTTAGATTGTACATATGAATGAAATCGTATGGTATTTGCCTTTCTACGACTGGCTTATTTTGGTTAGCATAATGTTCTCTACATCCATGATGTCGCAAAAGGTAAAATTCTTCTTTTTTATGGCCAAGTAGTATTCCATTGTATAAATGTATCATAGCTTCTTTTTTTATCAACTCGTCTGCTGACGGGCACTTGGACTTCATCCAAATCTTGGCTCTTGTAAATAATGCTGTAGTGAACATAGGGGTGCATATGTTCTTTCAAATCAGTGTTTCAGGCTTCTTCAGACATATTCGCAGAAGTGGAATTGCTGGGTCATAAGGCAGTTCTATTTTTAATTTTTTGAGGTATCTCTATACTGCTTCCCACAGTGGCTACACTAGTCTGTATTCCCTCCAACAGTGCAAAAGGGCTCCCCTTTCTCCACATCCTCGCCAGCACTTGTTGTTTATTGATTTATTGATGATAGCCATTCTGACAGGCATGAGGTGATATCTCATTGTGGTTTTAATTTGCATTTCTCTGGTGATTAGTGACATCAAGCACCTTTTCATATGTCTATTGGCCATCTGTGTGTCCTCTTTGGAGAAGTGTGTATTCAGGTCCTTTGCCCATTTTTTAATTGGGCAATTGTTTGTTTTTCTGGTGTTGAGTTTTGTAAGTTCTTTATAAATTTTGGACATTGACCTCTTATCAGATGTATCAGTGAATATGTTCTCCCATTCAGTAGATTGTCTTTTTATTTTGTTGATGGTTTCCTTTGCTGTGCAAAACTTTTTACTTTGAGGTAGTCCCATTTGTTTATTTATTTTGTTTCCATTGCCTGGGGTAATATACCAGATAAAATATTCCTAGAAGCAATGCCCGAGATTTTACTACTTATGTTTTCTTCTAGGATTTTTATGGTTTCAAGTCCAACATTTAAGTCTTTAGTTCATTTTGAATTTATTCTTGTGTGTGATATAGGAAGGTGGTCTAGCTTCATTTTTCTGTGCATATCTAATTTTCCCAACATCATTTATTGAATAAACTATCATTAGCCCATTGTATGTGCTTGCTTCCTCTGTCAAATATTGACTGTAAAGGTGTGGGTTTATTTCTGGGTGTTTTGTTCTGTTCCATTGATCTATGTGTCTGTTTTTATGCTAGTACCATGCTGTTTTGATTACTACGACCTTATTGTATAGTTTGATATTTGGTAGCATGATTCCTCCAACTTTGTTCTTCTTTCTCAAGATTGCTACTGCTCTTTGGGGACTTTTGTGGTCCCATATACATTTTTGGAGTATTTGTTCTAGTTCTGTGAAATACATTATTGGTATCTTGATAGGAATTGCATTGAATCTATAGATTGCTTGGGTAGTATGGACATTTTAATAATGTTAATGATTTCTATCCTCCAGGTAACTTAGTGCTTTTCTCTTGTGGCTTCTAAGATTCTCTCCTTGTCTTTAAACTTTGACATTTTAACTATGATGTGTCTTGGTGTGCGCCTCTTTGGGTCCATCTGGTTTGGGACTCTCTGCACTTTCTGTACTTGTTTTTTTTTTTTTCTTCTTCACCAGGCTAGGGAAGTTTTCAGTCATTGTATCTTCAAATAGGTTTTCTATCCCTTGCTCTTTCTCTTCTCCTTCTGGCCTCCCTATAATGCAAATGTTTTTATGCTTTGTGTTGTCCCAAAGGTCCATTAAACTCTCATCATTTTTTTAAATTCTTTTTTCTTTTTGCTTCTCTGATTGGGTGTTTTGTTTCTACCTTGTCTTCCAAATCATTGATTTGATCCTCTGTTTCATTTAACCTATTGTCTATTCCTTCCAGTGTGTTATTTATTTCAGATATTGCATCCTTTACTTCTGATTGGTCCTTTTTTATGGTTTCTATTTCTTTTTTCTTGCTTTTGCACATCCTTAGAATCATTACTCAATTCTGTATCTGATAAGTTTCTTCCCTTAATTTCATTTAGCTCTTCTTCTGGAGAACTCTGTTATTCTTTCATTTGAAACCTGTTTCTTTGTTCTCCCATTTCGGCTGCCTCTTTGTGTTTGTTCTATGTATTAGGTAGGTCTGCAAAAACTATGGTCCACGCCTATGTCAGATGCTGCCTGTGACTGGCCCTGGGCAACCTATTTTGAGCTATCAGTAATCCACAGCATGTGGCTCTCTCTGCTGGGCCTGGGTGTGTGCTGAAAGCACCAAGCTATGCTTCGAGGCTGGTTTTTATCAGCACCAGACCTGAGGAAGGCCCAGCTAAAATCTCAAGGCACCCAGAGATCCACCTCTACGTGCTGGCTATCTGTTAGGGTTAACCACTGAAACAGCCTCCAACTGTGCTCAGCAGGGCTTAAGCTCCACAGGGTGCGGTGAGAGGGACTCCTGTGCATGGAGCTGTTGATTCCCCCCAGGCTGATACCACATGGAAGGGAGTGCTCTGCCCAAGAAAGATGTAGTATGGGGAATGACTGAGCACAGGAATCCTGGTGGCTGACCCATCAGCTGTCTCCCCAGAGACACCAACCCCAACTCTCCTCACACAGCTCTAGTCTGCTCTGCCCTCCCTTTACCAGAGTGCGGGGTAAGTGGCTGCAAATGAAATTTTGTACATTGGCTCTTTAAGAGGGTGTCTGTGTCACTAGCTGTCTCTCCCTGAAGAACAGAAACTCCACTGCTTTTCACAGATTTTATGTGGGTACCTTTCCCAGTTCTGGTGCTGTAGGCAGGGGGGCCAAGCTTGGGATTAAGACCCCACTCTTCTCCGGGAGAACACCGTCCAGACATTGAAATATCCCTCCAGAACTTCACTGCTGCCCAGCCAGCCCTCTTGCGTCTCCATACTTCCTACCAGTCTCAACGTGGTGGTGTGGTTTCTTCTATAAGTCCTTCATTAAAAAGCTTCAGTCCAGCTAGCCTTCAGTTAATTATCCAGGATGATTTTTCTCTAATTTAGTTGTAATCCCAGTTTAGTCCTAGGAGGAAATTAGGGTAGCTTCCACCTGCTTTGCACCATCTTGGGTCTTTCCTCATAACTTTCTTAATAAAAAGGCAAGTGTTACTGTGTCTTTCTATAGAATGGAGGATTGTTTTATTGGCCAAGTTGCATGCGCAAGGGAGTGGATACTAAGATGATTCTGAATGTATACCTTTTTAAATTCTGTTATTGCAGTTCTGTGCTCTGAGATTAGGTGAGATACTACTTTCCTATTTTTTTTAATTCTCTCCTTTTACATAATAGACCTACTTGGACATTTTTAAATGATCCCTGATAACTACTCAATGAATATGTTAGCATCAGCATCTATATGCTTTGAAAATATGCTGATAATTTCTTTCCATTTATAGCTACTGGTGACCTCCATAACTAGTTTTTAGTGACCACCAAGCTTACTTAAATTCCCAATGTGTATTGGTTGTCATTGCTTTCAATATCTAAGACATTTTAAGACTTAAAGTATAAATAATGTTTTACACTTTTACAAAATATTTTACAAATATTTACAAATATTTACAAAATATTTTAGAGGAGGAATTTAGAGAAGGAGAAAAGTAAGTGAAAAGAGAAGGAAGTAGAATAGGAGAAAGCAGAGGCCACCTATATTTGTGACGAAAGTTTCATTGGGGGGATAAAAACCCCCAAAATATACTAATAGTGTATTTATGCAACAATGGGAGAACTGAGCACACAAGAGAGGGCTTTGACAAATCTCAGCTGAAATTAAGAATATTCTCATCATTTATCCTTGGAGGACACATAACCATCACTTATTGTTGTTTTAAACCAATAAGTTTTGGGGCAATATTATACAACAAATATGTATTATATAATATATTATATATATATTCACTAGTAAACCATAATACAAATACTTTAAAACAAACAAAGTTCTGAAACTTAAGGATTAAAAAGTCCAAAGCTTTTGTTGTTATTGTTTAATAAGAATTCTATCCCCCTTGAATGTTTGGAGCCTATAGTAATTATCCTTCTATGAATTAAAGAAGGTTGCACCAGTCTTCCTTTGTTGTTTAGAGGGAACTGAGATGTATGCCAAAACCTATAAGAAATCACTGCTAATTTATATTTGAGAAGCTCATCCACTACTAACTTTTTCTGGCAAATCATCAGTGCTGTTCACCTCTGTGTTTTTAAAGTTTTAGTCATCCTTATTTAGTTAACATTATTACATACAAGTATACCTATTTGTTTACCTTTTTTGGTCATATGGTCTATTTCATAAGTCTAAGGTAATGATTGGATTTATGTTCATTCAAATGGGTTGTTCTGAGTGCAAATTCCTCAGTGCTGTGCAGTAAAATTACTATTAATGCCTTCCAGAACAAATCTGAGATAAGATCATTATTGTGGCTTTACAAATACTGCTTTCCAGATACTGTTAAATTATGCTGACTATTATTTTCCATTCTGGTGCCATTTAAGCTTCTTACACAGTAATGATTTTTATAGGGGAACAGCCTGAAGAAAAACAATTGTATAGCTTTAGATAAACTCAAAAGAATTCGACCAAAATATCACAGATCATCGCAGAGTAAAATGTTTTATTCTCACCTCCCTCTCTCATTCCCATCAATCTATCAAATGTTTGATGTCAGCCATACAACCTTTGTTCACTATACACTGTTCAGATGTTCAGTGAGTGTCTCTTGTGCATGACTAATTGTTCAAATGTGCTGAGCACTATTTTTGCAAAGAGGATAGAATAATAAACAAGACAAAGGTCCTGCCCTCATGAAGCTTAAATTTTACTCTGAGAGACTAAATATTGGTGAGTACTATGAAAAAAAAATTCTAACAGGTGTGAGATGGTATATAATTATAGTTTTGATTTGCATTTTCCTAATAGGTAGTGAAGTTGAGCATCTTTTCATTTATCTGTTGGCAAATTGTCTGTCGTCTTGGGAGAAGTATCTGTTTAGGTCCTCTGCCCATTTTTTCATTGAGTTGTTTGTTTGTTTGATATTGAATTGTATGAGTTCTTTATATGTTTGGACCTTAATCCCTTATTAGAAGTGTTGTTTGCAAATATCTTCCCCTGTTTGGTCCTATATAATTTTATTAACCAATGTCACTCCAGTAAACTTAACACAAAATTTTTTAAAGCTTAAATCCCAGAATTTTTTAATTTTTTGAACCATTACCTATAATAAAAGAATATGGGGGAAAAACAGGATAAGGACTAGAGAAAGAATGACATTGAGAAATAAAAACTTACTTTAGGTAGAGGGTCAGGGAAGTGAAACTCAAACAAAGACTTGAGTGATACAAAAAGAGCAAACCGTGCAAAGATCTGGAGCAAGAACATTTTCGTCCAAGAAAGATCAAGTTTAAAAGCACTGGAGTGCAAAGAATTAATGTGCAGGAGCTTTGAGTAAGAGAGGTTAGAAGTCTAAGTGGGTACAGCACAATGGGCAAGAGGGACGGAGGTGAAAGATGAAATTAGAGGGATAAACAGAAAACTTACAGGCCAGGCTAAGGAGTTTGGCATTTATTCAAAGTATAATAGGAAACTACAGGAAATTTTTAAGCAAGGAAGTTGTGTGGTCAAATTTAATTTTTAAAATATCTCCCTGGCTGCTGCATGGAGAATAGACTATACATAGGAAGAGAAAAAGGAAGACCGCTTGGTAGGTTTGGTAATTGGGGCAAAAAATTATGGTAGCCGTGATGGTGATGATGTTAGTAGAGGTATAAGAAGTGATGGAGGGGGTGGGGATTGAGAATATATAGGATAGGATTTTCTGATGGATAATATTTGGGATGTAAGGAAAGAGAATCAAGGATGCCTCCTGGATTTGTGTCTGAGAACTGGATCAAAGATGGTATTTATGGACGTGGTGAACAATAAGGAAGGAATGGTATGGGAGATAGAAGGGAATTAAGAATTCTGTTTTGGTCGTGTTAAGTTTGAGATTTTATTATAGATTTCTACATGGAAATGTCATGTATATGTTAGAAATACAAATCACAAAGATGCTGAACTAGTGCTGTAAATTTGAGAGATGCCACCAAAGAGATAGTATTAAGGCCATGAGACATGTTGTTACTTCTTGAGAGAGTGAATGTACGTGGAAAGGAAGTCTAGGAACTGAGCCTTGAAGCAGCCCAGCACTGAGAGACCTGGAAGGGGAGACGAAGGAACCCCAGTGAGATAGAAGAAACCCAAAAAAGCATGTTGTCCAATGAGGGACATATCTCAAGAAGAAATGAGTGATTGGTTCTGTCAGTGCTCTTGAGTGGTCTTAAAAACAAAAAACGAGGACTGAGAACTATCTTTTGGGTTTGGCAAGATGGAGGTCCTGGTTGACTTTAGCAAGAGAAGCTTCCAGGGAATGGTAGAAACGAAAACTTGAATGAGGTGTTGAGGAAAGGAAATGGCAGGTAAGAAAGTAAACAGAGTGAAGTCAAATAATATAATAACTAGCTGGAAATGTTTTTTTCCTCAAATTTCTTATTTGCAAGGTGAGAGGTTTTTTTTTTAAGATTTTATTTATTAATTTTTAGAAAGAGGGAAAGGGAGGGAAAAAGAGAGGGAGAGAAACATCAATGTGTGGTTTCCTCTTTCATGCCCCCCACTGGGGACTTGGCCCACAACCCAGGCATGTGCCCTGACTGGGAATTGAACCAGAGACCCTTTGGTTTGCAGTCCAGTGCTCAATCCACTGAGGCCAGCCAGGGCAAGGTGAGAGGTTTTAGATGACTTCTAAACTCCAATGTAGTTTTTCCAAGTCAAAGACATATCTTGGGGTAAAAACTGAAAGGCCAACCTGCCGAGAGAATCATTGACTGCATTGCTAATGGCCTAGATATGATGGTGTCCTCATTGCCTAGGGGTCATTATTAGCATCATTTGCATCAGATGCTCATTTAATGATTTGGAATAATAATAGAAAGTTTAAGAAATTATTTGAATATTTTATTATGAGAACAACTTACCTTCATTATTTTACTTACAACCATTGTTGCCATTTAAATAAGTATTGTGATCTTTTTCTGATAGAAGAAAGTTAGTCTCAAAGCAGATCTGTGTCTATCTGTAGTTAGACCACAGAGCCTCCTCATTCTCCCATAGCCAGATGGATGACAACAACAAGCCTTGTGACCAGTTACCTTTGGCCTATTGTAGCTGCTGATGGCAATGATGATTGGTAATGAAATTAACAATAGCAGCAGTAACCGATCTTATCATACTACTTTAGAATTTATAAAGCCTTCTCACAATACTTAGTTTAATCACATGAACCATTTAAAACGTTCTTTCACATACATTAAATCATCCAACTCTTGAAAGTATTGAGTATGGCTCAGCTATCCCGATGATTTTTTCATGACTTGACTCATTTTTTAAAAATTTGCACCCTGGCCAGTGTGGCTCAGTTGGTTGGAGCATTGCCCTGTAAATGGAAAGGTTACAGGTTCAACTCCTGGTCAGAGCACATGCCTAGGTTTCAGGTTTGGTCCCCAGTTGGGGTGAGTGCAACAGGCAACCAATTGATATTTTCCTCTCATGTCAATGTGTCTCCCTCCGTTCTCCTCTCTCTAAGCATGTCCTTCAGTAAGGATAAAATATGTATATATAAATATATTTGCAGCTCATATTTTCAGGCTCCAGAACTGTTGCTTTGGAAAGGGTTTGAATAAGGATCTGAAACTGTTGACTCAGAGACAGATCCAAGTCAAATTTCTGAAGCTGCTACCGGAATCCTTTTCCCCATGCAGATCAAAAATGGACATGAAATATTGGCTGTCCTCTTGCTCTTGTCTTCCTTTCAGTGACTCCACTTTCTCAACAGTGACCCTTTGTAAAGAGCCCTTGCTTGAGGCTGTGTGTTCCATGCATTGCATTCAGAAGTCACATCATGCATCTCAGGCATGTAAGCTCGTCAGCATGAATCATGCAAACTTGGTGAACCATAAACCTCTCCCTGTGGATATGAAGTTGTTGGTATTGCAGTCTACTTGGAAACATTCTGAGAAACATTAAACCCAGCTTTTTTGAGGTTAGTCCAAATTATTCTTTTAGATGAGAGAAAAAAAATATTATGTCTCCTAAGGAAACTTGTAACCACGAACAGTAAATTTAAAAGGTTTTAAATGGCTTTTTCCCCCCTCCCACATGCCCTCCTTGTGCATAGTTTAAATCCCTAGTTTCTCTCACCAAAAAAAAAAAAAAAAGAAAAAAAGCTAAACTGCAGATCAGTGGGGCTAGGCCTGTGAAATTGTATTTCTTAGCTTAAAGGTCTAAAAACAATGTATGCTGCCCTATACAGGCCCTACCAATCTTATCCTTTCTCCAGTTCTCCACTTCGGGAATGCACTCGTACATAGTAGATTTTTAAAATTCACAACCATTCATGTGCAGAATAGCACCTTTATTTATAATGAATTAACTAATCTTGGTGTACGTGGCGTGAAGGTCCAGTTGTCCTTAACTCACCTATTCAAGGTAATGAGGTACTTTTCTGTTTCAGACAGTAGGCTTCTGCAGACTAACTCAGTTTTTCTAGGGTAATTACTCAGTCCCCGAGGACCCCACCCATCCAGCCTGTCCCGCTTCCCTGAGGCAAGAGGAAACTGTAACCCAGGGGAGGCCATGTAACATTGCGGCTACAGAAGAAGAGGCTTCTGGTCGAGCCCGGCTTCCATCAACACGACTTTTCCCTCTGTGTTTGCTTTCTGGATGGCAGCTTCTCTGTCCCTGTTGCAAACCTCCTCTGCCTTCCAACCTCAAACCCTGCACATCCTTTGCGCTCCTCATCAGGACTCCAGGATCTCGGGATCCTTGGCCTTCTCCTCGCAGGTCCGTCGCGTTGCCTGGCAACTTCTGATTCTCCTTTGTGCTGCCCTCCGGCTGTGGAGACTAGGGACCCAGTGGAGAGTCTGCACACACCGTTCGCCATTGCTGTTCTGCTATGGCTTCCTCCTTTGGCTTGAGGATCAGTGACCTACTTCCAAGTACCAAATTGCTATGTGGGGCCTTTCTGATTTTGGATTCCCCTTCAACCTCTCTGAGGTTTCCATCTCTTTCATGCCTGTCTTCTCCGCCCTCATGAGTCATAGGGAGTGGGGGATGCAGGGTACCCAAAAAGGGACCCAAGCAGCAAATTAACCATAGTCTCATCTGCTGTAACTTTCTTTAGAAAAAGATTCCCCCGACCAGGAGGGATTTTTTACTACCTCCCTCTGTGGAAAAACACAGCCCCCTACCCCAGGTCTAACATCTGCTTCGCTCTGGAGCATGTTGGAAAAATCTTTGGCCTCGATGTCCCAAGATTGGGTCTGGATATTCACCGCCCAGCTGTAGGAGACCAAGAAAAGAGTTTTATTTTCTCCCTCAGATGCCTCGGTTCTTAAAATTGAAATCCAGAACATTCGTGCCTACTGCTTTTCTTATAACTTTAAAAATCTATTTTGAAAGTCAGAATTGAGTAATGTTTTGTTGTTGTTGTTGTTGTTGTTTTATCCATTGAGCTTTGCCCTTTCTGAGAAGTGTGGCTCAAGCTCAGTCAGAGTTACCAAGGAGGAAAAATGTGCCACATCGTGTTTAGAATATTTTCGACTGCATTTTTTTCAGCCACTCTTTTAACCGAAGAACACATTGGAAGTCCAAGGTTCACAAAAGTTAAGCTTGACCCTAACCCTACCTCTCAGAAGTTCTTTCCCCTCATTCTTTGGGTGCTTATACGCGAGAACACTGCTGAGTAGGAAGAAATGATTTTACTTTTTCATATGGAAAAATTTTAAAACACACATGGCCATGGAATATGTTTTTCCCACAATGCTTTCCAAAGGCTTGGTCTTTGGCATTCAAGCAACAGCATTTCTCCAACTGGAAGTTTCACCAGCGAGTCCCCCGCATTCCCAGGCTCCTCTGTAGGGACACTCCTGTGCCTCTCTGCCTTATCCTCACCTAAAACTTTGACATTCTTTCCAGTTAAAATCATACTCACTTGCTTTACGTGAATTACAGTGTCGTCTGTGGCACCATCTTCTAGCTAGAAGATGCCCTGGTGGCCGCAGAGGAACCTGTGTGTCCTTCCCATCTCTCCCGTCCCCCTGCACCTGCAGAGGACTGGTGTTCTAAGTTTTCTCTCCTAAGGAACCATAAGCTTTATTGCTTTGCAACGTTCTTTTATTCCATTCCCTGAAAGTCTTATTTCACTATGATTTTTGTTGAGAGGGAAAGGAAAGAAAGGCAAGTGTAATTTTAAAGATTCATTAAAAATTCACTTCATGATAATGATAAACATTGTGAGATAACTTGAGACTCAAATACATGTACATGCAAATTGATTAAAGTTGCTTCACAGTTATCATCCCTAGTATTTATTGAGCATTTATACATTATTGAACTTAAAACATAAAATGCCATTCTTTACACAAAGATTTTGATATATAATCTCAGAGCTGGAAATGCATTATTACATTGTTTTAATAGGTAAGATTAATTATTTCAATATATGGTCGTGGCATTTAGACCCAATCCCCAGACACTATGGAGTGCCCATTATGTGCACTCCATAATTTTATTTGGTATCCTCTATTTTTTTTAATCATTTATTTTTCTCAAGAACACTCTGAAGTAGATGATAATATCTTCTTTTCCCCTAGGAGGAAATGGAGGTTAGGAGCCATTACGGAACCTCGGGTCACACATAGAGTGAGGGGTAGAATAAGATTTGAAGCCACATCCAACCCCTTTAGGCCTCACTGCATTCAAAAGGTTTGAATACCTATGAAGTAGATGACAGACTTTTTTTTTTAAGTCCAATCACACGCTTACTAGGAGATGAGCTGAAAATCCTGTTTCCCTGGAGGGAAGCATGGTGCTCTATGGGTGCCCCCGCCAAAGGAGCTGGGACAGGCCCTGTCACCCTCAGAGTTGAGGCCATCAGGACTGCTCTGGAATAGTAGGATGGACACTGGGGCATGGAGCTGGGGAATTGTCTGGGAAAAGTTTTTGTTCTAAGTCAGCACCAGCTACAGAAATCCAGAACTGAAGAGAGGACCTCGGCTCGGTGTCCTTCAGGTCAGGGGCGACAAGGCCTCTCGCAGGTCTTTGCCCCTCCCTGTCCCTGAAGGCAAGCAACAGAGCCTCAGAGCTGCGTCCCAAAGTCACATCCATGACATTCTTTGGTATTCTCACAGATGCTGGGGACAGCAGTTTTATTGGGAAAAAGAGATACCACAAATTTTCCCTTTAAGGAATATATTTACTATATATCTCCTTATGAAGATAGCACTTTGTAAATTGGAAGTGCTCAATAAATACAGAGTGGGTCAAAAGTAGGTTTACAGCTGTGAGTACACAAAGCAGAATTTATTCTTATATTATTATTTATTAATTATTGTATTCTTTTCCATACAAACAACTGTAAACCTACTTTTGCTCCACCCTGTATTTGTGAATGAATTAATAGAGGAGTGAGTGACTAACCCTTGTTACTTGATCTAGAACAATGTGATTTAATATAAGACCAGTTGATTCTATCATTTTTTCCTGTGGGTAATTTATTTCTGTATCACACATGATAATTAATTTAAAATATTTTTTAATACATATATGTTCTCTAGGCTAGAAACACCTCTCTATACTTTAGTCCTTAGGAATATGTTATAATTTTTTCCTGGATCAAACTATCCCCCTCAGAACACTCACTCCCAAGCCCCTCTAACTGACCTCCCTGGACCAGACAAAAAGATTCCTTCCAGGCTTCTCAGACCAACGCCTGTGGCCTGTGTCAAGCTACAGCATCTCGGACCAAATTCCCCTTTCTCTCAAATGTGGGGTTTGGGTTCCCACATCTCTCCTGCCCTCCGGCACCTATAAATGCCACCTCTATCCCGTTCCCTCATTGCTCTCCGCTCGGTGTGAACAGGCTCAGACGTCACATCCTATCAAGCCTCACTTTTGCATCTGGTAACTTTTCCGCATTTGGAATAGGTGTATATACACGGTCCAATATGCAGTTCCCAATATGAATTAGAAAGAAGACTATTCCTCACTGTAGGCAGGCTGCCCTCCAGGTCCTCTGTTACTGAGTGGTGCCGAACAGGCCTGGGAGTCTGAAAAGCTCGTTTGAATCCCTCCTCCAGCACCTAATAGCTTTGACTTGGGCAAGTTATTGTAATCATTTGAAAAATGAGGATAAAAAGAGTGATGAATAAATGAGATGGCATATGTAAAACACAGCACAGTGTTTGAAAGATAGAAAATATTCACTGGTGGTTATAACGTAGTCACAGGGGTATAAAATACAGCATAGAGGTTATATCCATAATATTGTAGTAAGTGTGTATGATGCCAGGTAGGTACTGGTACTATTGGGGGAATCATTTCATAAAATATGTGATTAATCACGATGCCGTACACCTGCAACTAATATGAAATAATATTGAATACAAACTGTACTTGAAAAATAAAACTAATTTATAAAAGAAAATAGTCAAAATAGAAGCGGTGATGAACATGAAGAGGGAGGGGCTAGTCGATTTAAATAGCTGGTAGCAGAGGCATCAGGGCATGACCCTGAGGACGGGAGGCTGGGAATGGCGACATTGTAATAGGGAAAGGGATGCAAGGATAGGAACGTACTAAAAGTTTAATCCAAAGAGAGCTCAAGGTAATATGAGCCGGAATGGTTATTCGGGGTCAGAGAGTGACCTCCAAGTGAAGATATCATGTCACCAGACCACCAGCTGAACAGTTTTGTCTCGGATTAACGTAGTCACATTTCCATGGACATTAAGTTTAGAGCCAGCTGACACTGAGGAAGTGGGTTCCGGTTTTGCAGGTCAGTTTACTGTGTACCAAAGATCTTAATCTCTTTCCCAAAGAACAGACATACCAGGAGCCAAGAAATAGCTTTTAATTAATGAATTTGTCATCTACAGTGCCCTGGTAATGAGGGAAATCCTGTACTGTACATTCTTTTCAGCGTAGATTCAGGATCTGGACATGCAGCTAGTGAGGTAAGCAATTCAGCCCTTTTCCTATGATTGTGAGCCAAATAAATGGCTGAATTACTAATGGGTATGTGGATTTTTTCAGTGTGGTGGGTGAGGGCGAGGAGAGGAGGGTGAGTCTTTTCTTGGCATAGACCAAAATGAATGAAAATGCTTTGAGTGTTTTTATAATCTGTTCTGTGACGATTTCCAGGTGGCATTCTGCCATCACTCAAGGCACACCCATGTGGACTCAACCCCTTTCTGTAGGACTATCATGGATTCTAGTTGGCAGGGTAGGGACCCAAACAAAAAAACACTGTTCTCCCCACCCAATACACCCCTGGCTCCTGCCAAATGTGAGGTGTGGGAGTGATGTACCACTGTAATACTACCGAGAGTAACCACGATGGGCCCTGTTAAGAAACTGGGAAACTACTAAGAAGTTTCTGTCACCTACTTCATATACCAGGCACTATTCCTGTGGCCCTGTTCCTCTCTTTTGCCAAATATTAGAGCTCCATTTAACACAACCCTAATCCTCAGATTATTTTCAAAATTCAAATTGTAGCAACATAGACTGGAAAGCAGTCTGAGAGATTATCCATTCCAACGCCCTGCCCATCACAGACATTCCCTGGGAGCACCCTAGACAGGTGTCATTCACCTTGTGCTTGGACACACCCAGAGACTAGGAACCCACTTCTTGAGCAAGTCAAGCCATTGTTGGGCATGAGTGGTGGCTGGGAGGGAGTGTGACGGCGGGCGTTGGGGGAAGAGAGTGCCGGACTTGGGGGCATGAGAATTGGCTTGGCCCTGTCCTCCCACTGACTAACTGAAGTGTCTTGGGGATAAGTTTCGGTGCCTCAGAATTAGTCAGTTTTGTTAACTGAGCCACTTTTAGCCATAACATTGTGATTTAAACTTGTTTTTCTTATGTCCAACCAAAACCGCCCTCCCTGTAACGTCCAGCTGTTGGTATTGGTTCTGACTTTGAGAACTGTACAGGGTAAGTCTTATTCTCATTGACATGGCAGATCATCAAGTATTTGAAGGTGGCTACAATGGCCCTCATAAGTTATCCCTTCTTCAGGGTAAACATTTCAAGATAACATAAATCTTCCTTTTATGACTTGGTTTTCAGACACCCTCCTCATTCTGACAGTCCTCTTTTGGACAAACTCCATTTGAACTCTTTCAACTGTGGTCCCCAGAGCTGCATGTTACACTTTGGAGTGTATCTAATGAACATAGAGAGGTATCGGGACTATCACAAGCACCTCACCTGTGCTTAATCTAAACCCTGTGCTTTTATTAATGGAGTTTTCATTTACTTTGGTTACTTCAGCACCATGGCCATCCCTTGGCCCAGACTGTGTTTCTGCGTCAGCTAAAGCCACTGGGTTCTTTCCACATGAGCTTCTCTTCAGTCAGTTCTCCCCAATTCTTTACATACACACTTAATGACCTTCCCCTTTTTATTATACAAGTAATATATACTCCAAGTAATATAAAAAATAAAAAAAAGCCTTCAAAATGTCAGTGCCCAGAGATAAGAAATGTTCAGAGATTCTGAACTTTTCTTGTGTTGATACAAGTAAGTTATTTTTTACAAAAATGTCAGCATTGATGGTTTTTCTTACTTGCTGATGTTTCTATCACTCCTTGTCTCTGATTTTAGCGTTATCACTCTGCTTCTGAATATCCCCATACCCACAGCGGAAGACCGTAGTCCAAGACTGGTTTCCAGCCCACAGCAGCCCGCCTCTCCAGGCTTGTCTGCAACCATTGCCTGGCAGCTACCTTACCCAGCATGGCTCAGACTTCCCGAGATGCTGTAACCTTGTAGAATCTTCCCCATCGTCCCCCATTTGTCCTCTTGGAAAACTCCCATTCTCCCTTCCGGGTACAGCTCAAATATTACCCCCTCCGTGAAGTTTGCCTGACTTCTCCTCCTATCCCCATTCCATGAGAACACACCCTTCCCTTCTGTGTGCCCCGTTGGCCTTTGACAGACCTCTTTTACAGCACATGAGAGTACATACACTAGTCCTCTCCTATCCATGGTTTCACGTTCTGTGGTTTCAGTTAGTTACCCAACTACAGTCCGAAAATACTAAGTGGAAAAGTCCAGAAATAAAGAATTTACGCATTTTAAAATGCATGTCATTTCGAACAGCATAAATCTCACACTGTCCCACTCCGTCCCACCCTTAATGTGAATCATCCCTTTGTCCAGCTTACCCATGCTGTGTCAGCTCCCCTGCCTGTTAGTCACGGAGCAGCCATCTCAGTTATCAGATCAACTGTCAGGGCTCCTGTTTGCAAGAGGCCCCAAACGCAAGAGGAGTGATGCTGGAATTTGTATATGCGAAAGGGAAACCCTAAAGCACTTCCCTTCAGTGAAAGTGAAAGTTCTCAACTTAATGGGAAAAGAAAAAGATCATATGCTGCGGTTGCTAAAACCAATGGTAAAAACGAATCTATCCTTGAAATTGCTAAGAAGGAAAAAGAAGTTTGTGTATCTCAGCTGCTAAAGTTATGGCCTGATAAGAGCTCCGTTAAGTTGGAAAAGGCATAAACAGAGAAAGCCCACATTTACATAACTTTTAGTATATTGTTATAACTCTTCTTAGTTATTGTTGCTTATTGTTGTTAATCTCTTACTGTGCCTAATTTCTAAATTAAACTTTATCATATGTATGCATGTATGCGTAGGAAAAAACATACAGAGTTTGGTACTGTCTGTGGTTTCAGGCATTTACCAGGGCTCTTGAAATGCACCCCTGGTGAATGAGGGGGAACAAGCCTAGATGGATGTGGCTGGCTGTGACTGCACACTGTCCTGGGAGCCCCGTCCCAAACAGGCAGGCTTTAGTTTGTCCGAAGCGTAGCATCTGAAAGCTGTGTCAGAGAAGGGAGAACCCAGGCAGCTCTTCTATCTGGGACGGCTCCAGGGACACTTAGTTCTAAAACATGGCAGATTGGATATTGGAATAAAGGTTAAGGTTAAAAGTAGAAGGAATAAGGATATATTCTATTTGATAGACTTAAGAAGATACGTTTCAAAAAAGTTTCTCACAAGTGTTTATACCCTTGTATGTTAATGATTCACATGCATACAGTCTATTTTTTAGAATTGTTTCTATTAGGAAAGTGTAACATAGATTCAATTTTTTTGGAGAACACAGACTAAATTAATATAAAAAGAAGTCCAGCCAAGGCAGCTAATTTGAATGGTATGTGTTTTGTTTGAGGGTGTATTGGTGACTCTTCCAGTGAAGAACATCAATTTTAACCCCATCGGTTATTAAAAATGAGCCGTTCTGCTTGCTTTTATAAACCAGAGTTTCAAACACACTTGCTCTGGGAAGAGTGCGTGTGTGCGTGTATGCCCACGAGCATGAATCCGGAGACATTTGTCAAAACTGTCCTTACACTGACATTAAAAAATTTGCGTTGTCTCTGTAAGTTCCCATCTTTTGGGAGAGAAAAAGGGATTGGGAGCTTCTGGCTTGAGTCCCTCAAAAGGCAAAACATGTAAGGCTAAGACTGAGCCTGGAGTCCGGGGCTGCCCCGCAGCCCGTGAGAGGCGGGGCCTGGCTGGTTTCAAAGCAGCCGCCCGGACTCAACTGCGGGCTGGCGTTGCCCTTTTGAACTCCCCCTGTCGGCCCCACTTGTGGTGTCTACTCTGCAGTCCCAGGACGGTTCCTGCTCCAGACTGTCTGAGGAGCTTGGGGAACTCTGAAAAGGAACCTTTTAAGTCTGCTTTTCTCGAGAATGTGAAACCTGCAAAACTTGGCCAGACATCACGTTGGGTCTCCCTCTGTGGTGACTCAGAAATCTCAAGGAGAGCAGGAAAATCTAGAGGAACACTAATAACATTGTAAGGGCCGGAGGGCAGAAGGGATGAAATTTGCGTTTCCATTCAGTGGGTGATGTTTTTCATTTCAAAGCTGGATGTAAAATCTTGATGCTTTTGCGTTATCTACAGACGGAGAACATAAACACTGCCATTAAAATATTTCATCTCAACCAAATGAGGCCCCGCACAAATTTCCTTCTATGTGCAAAGCTTTCGGCAGCATCCATAAGAAACACAGGCAGACATCCAAAACCGGCTCTTGCTCTATTTGAAGTTAAATGCCACGATCTCTGTGGGAGACAGAGGGTCGGGGGTCAGGGAAGAGGGGTCACACGTGAAGGTCAAGGAGGACCAGGGAAAAAGAGAAATGAACGAATTGGCAAACCAATCACAGTGGTTCTTTGTATCACTAAATATACTAGTCAGCATATACTCCTGAACCAGCTGTTGAAAATTATACCCTTTCTGGTAATATTCAGATTCACATTGCCCACAAGCTGAGTGCAAGGGCTGGTACAATTTCAAAGGCTCGATTGCCAGTTAGAACAAAGAGATGTGCATCCCTTCAGGTGGGGGCCATACCCTGTGCTTCTTGTGTGCCCTCCTCAGCTCTGAGACCAGTGCTGGGCTGTAGGAGGTTCACAGTCAATACTTACTGAGCAGCACCCCCGGCAGCTATCCTCACTGCCTGCTGATTTGACAAGTGCTGACAGAGATGAGCCTGGGACAGGGGCCCCATAGCTGATCCAGTGAAAGCTGAGTACTTGCCTTGGATCTTCACCTTCGTGTGGGAAGGAGGAATCTCTGGTTCAGTGAGCACTGTGTTTACTCTACTTTTCTGTCTTTTTCCATTGAGGTGGCTCTTTCTACCATTTCCCAAATCAAGTGGTCCTCCATGACTTCCCACGAACATCCCCTAAGTTCTACGGAAACCCCATTTTCTGTAAAAACTCGGGTACAGCCAGAAGTTCAGGGACCAATTAACAAGTTCCTAAAAATCAAAACGTAGTCTCTGAAACCAATAATGCAAACGGATAGTCTTGCAAAGGTCTCAGAGTTCTTACCTCAAAAATACAAATTTTATTGCATTTGAAATGTGATCAGTGCATCCCTCTGGCGTGCATTTGCATGCCTCCCTAGATAGAAGTGTGTAAGATAGTATTTTAAAAAATGTGACTACCCCCCACTGCAGAGGTACCCAAGTCTACTGTTCAAAGCATAGCCCATTACGACGTATTTCATAGGCCTAATTAGAACATAATACACTCGTTCTCCCTTTGAGCCTGGAAGAAACAACAGGACTTGCTACCGTGTGGTCCTGCTTAGCCAGCTGTTGCTCAACACGGGCTCTCCCCGGGAGGGAGGAGTAGCAGGCACACACGGATACATGCACACACGGCAAATATCACTTCCTTCCCCAAGGATCACCAGGCCCAGCATTAACCCTCCTGTAAACAGTGAATCAATACGGTGCAATGCAGTTCTTTCCTGCGCGATGGTTCCTAACTCTGGACACATGAGGCCCTGTCTGCGCTTATTCTCACCCACCACTCCCCAAACACGCCCAGAGGCTGTCTCTACCATCTGGTTCTGTCGGGGCCACCCTCCTTCCCTCTACCAATTGCCCTTGGTTGTAGCTTGGGGGGCCTCTGTCTGTAGAGAAGGCTGTCCTTGGCGGTTGTGAAGCCTCCCTTGTCAGCCAGTCCCCAGCATCCGCTGCATGTCCCCCGGGTGCTGGGAAGGCAGTGATAGCATGCCATTGACGCTCAACGTGCTAATCAAGACAGACTCCCTGAAGGGGTATTTAGGATATATTGGGATTGGAAAGGAAAGCAGTATATATTTTCGTAAAAGAAACATATTTCCCATTAATAACCATTTTGCTGATAGTAAAAATATCAGCACAGGCAGAGTCTGTCAGTTTGTGGTTGGTTGACATATAGACTCTCTTCTTCTGGACAATATTATTAATAGTACTTAGTATGTGTGGAGCCTGCAGCCCTCACAAAAGCCCTGTGAGTCAGCCCTATTTTTCAGGTCCACAGTACAGATAAGGAAACAGAGGCACAGAGAGGTGATAGCTTATTTAAGGCTACAGAGCGAGCAAGTGACCGGGCAAGCCTGTTGGGCTTCTAGGCTCCTAACCCTGAGACATGCTGCCAGGTTAGCACCCAGGGGTTTCCACACAAATGACATTTGCCACTTTCTTCCTCTTCTGGTTTTACCATGCCAAGCCCTAGAAATAGACTGGGATACAATAAGTTGTTTGTTTGGGGGTTTTTTTGAAGAAAACGTTTCTTTAACTGTGAAGATTATATTAAGATTTGAAGTTTATAAATTTGAAAACTAAGATGTGGTAATAGGTAACATGCTTACTGCGTGTCAGGCATTGTCTCATTTAACTCTCACAGCATTCACACCATTGTCAGTCACTACCTTAAAATGAGGAAACTGAGGCAGACAACAGGCAAGTGTACATCTGAGTATCTGCAGAATAAACTGTGAACCCACAAAATCTGACTCTATAACCTGTTCTGGAAACCACCACCAGAGATGGCCCAAATGAATTGCATCTAGAATAAGCCAAGACCTGCTGATCTTTTGCCCCTGGCCTTTCTTTCTTATTAATATCTCTTTCTTAGTTTCAATGGCGTCTGCTGAGCCCCTCCCTGCCTCCCCACCCACCCCACTGCCTGTCTCCCACTCAAGTCTTAAAGGTCACAGGTACACGCCCAACTTCAGATAGCATTTATTTAGCTTCCCCTCTAACATTTAGGAAATGTTCGTTAAATGCTCCAGCCCTTTAACAAGTCCATTTAACTTCATTTTCAATTTAGCCACGTATCATTTCAATTTCCTTTTCCTCAGTATTGTATAGCCCTGGGAACAGAGTTGGAAATGTGCCTATCGTAAGCTGAGTCACATTCTGTGTGTCTCTTCCTCTCAAGCCATTATTTTCTTACCTATTTTTTTAGGATTAAAAAAATGTTCTCATTGTAAAATAAAACAGATATAGAAAACCACACAAAACAAATATATGGCTTAATAATTATAAAATACAGCTTATTATATACTTTGCATAGATAACAAATCGATGTGTATTGAAGGCGTATAAAGCACGCCCCAGGTATCGCCACCCAAGTCAAGAAATAGAGCTTCGCCACTGGCCCAGGAAGCTCCTGCCGTGTGATTACCCCAACCCCTGCCGTCCCACAAAGCGACTGCAGTATTGTAAGTTATAGTATTAACATCCTGGAAGATTTTTTAAATTTTGGGTAACTTTGTGACTTTTTTACGTTTAACTGACATACAGTAAGTAGCACATATTTAATGGGTAAAATTTGATAAGTTTTGACATATGTGTATACCCTTGGAGTTACTACCACAACCAGGAGAGCAAATATGTCCATCATTCTCAAAAAATTTTCTTCCTACGCCTTGGTAATTCCCCCTTCCTGCCACCTGATACTTCTAGGCACCCACTGATCTGCTTTCTGTCACTCTACATTTATTTACATTTCCTAGAGATTTCTATAAATGGAATCAACAGCATGTGTGCTTTTTCTTGTCTGCCTTCTCTCACTCAGCGTGATTATTTTAAAATTCATCCACGTTGCATTGCAAGTATATAGTTGATTTCTCTTGACTGATGAATAAGATTCCATTTCATATATATACACAAATACATATATATGTATGTATATTATGTACATGTATATAGTTTATTTCTCTTGATTGATAAGATTCCATTCCATATACACACACACACAGACATATTTATGATGTAAGTTCTGTACCTGTACATGATATATATACTATATAAGATATGTACGATATATCTATACATGTGATATATATCACAGTTTCTTGATGCATTCCGTTGTTGATAGATATTTACATTGTTTCCAGTTTTTTATTGTTAACAAAGCTGCTTGTGTGCAAGTATTTGGGTGGGCTTAACTCTTTCCCCTTGGATAAAAACCTAGGAGTGGAACACCTTGGTCATATGCTAGATGACTGTTTAGCATTTTTTAAAACTACCAAATTGTTTTCCAAAATGCTACATCACTTTACTTCCCCACCGTCAGTGTATGAGAGTTCAGTTCTTTCACATCCTAGCTAGTGTTTGGTATGATTAGTTTTTCTTAATTTTAACTGTTTTAATAAGTGTGTACAGGCATTTCATTGTGATTTTACTTTTCATTTCCCAGAAGACCAATGATTAGAGCATCTTTTCATGTACTTAGTTGCCATCTGTATTTCTTCCCGAGTGAAGCGTCTGTTCAAATCTTTTGCCCATTTTTAATTGTATTGTGCTCTTATTTCTTATTACAGAGTTTGCTATATTATTTATGTATTCTGGATTCAAGTCTTTTATCAGATATGTGCTTTGCAAATACTTTCTCCTTGCCTGTGGATTGTGTTTTAATTCTCAACAGTGACAACTGAAGTTTTTTATTTTGATGAAGTCAAAATGATCTTTTATGGATCATGCTTTTGATGTTATGTCTATGAAATTTTTGCCTAATCTAAGCTCAGAAAGGTATTCTCCTGTGTTTCCTTCCAGCCATACAAATTATAGTTTTATATTATGAGTTTAGACTAATTACCTGTTTTCAATTAACTTTTGTCTATGGCATGAGATATAGATCGAAGTATTTTTATGTTTGTTTTGTACATGGATATCTAGGTGTTCCAGCATCATTTTTTGAAAAGATTTATTTTTTTCTCCACCAAGTTGCCTTTGGAACTTTGTCAAAAATTGGCTATCTATATATGTGTGGGTCTGTTTTTGGACTCTTTATTCTGTTGGTCTGTGTGTCTTTATGCCATACTATATTGTTTTGATTACTGTAGCTTTATATACTTCTGACATCAGATCCTGTTAGCCCTTCACTTTTACTCTATATCATAGCCGTTTTGGCTATCCTAGGTCCTTTGCATTTTCATCTGAATTTTAGACTCAGATCGTCAATTTCTAGCAAAAAGCCTGATGAGATTTAAATTGAGATTGTGTTGAACCAATAGGTCAATTTGAGGAGAACTGACCTCGTCAGGTCTTCCGACTCATGAGCAAAGTATCTCTCCATTTACCAGGCCTTCTTTAATTTCTCCGAGCTTTGCTTGTAGTTTTCAGTGTACATGTCTTGCAGATCTTCTCTTAGATTTACTCCTAATTGATTTATATTTTTATCCTATTAGAAATGTTTTTAAATTTCAATTTCTGATTGTTCATTCCTGGTGTACAGAAATGCAATCAATTTTTTCATATTGATCCTGTAATCTGCAGCCTTGCTAAACTTACTTATTAATTCTAGTAGCTTTTTTGGTAAATTCCATCAGATTTTCTACATAGACTATAGTGTTGTTGGCAAATAAACATAGTTTTACTTCTCCTTTCCCAACCAGATGCATGCTATTTCTTCTTATTGTTATCTCTTTACGGTGGCAGAGCCTTCGATAAAATGTTAAATGCAAGTGATGAGAGCAGACATTCTTGCCTTGTTCCTGACATTAAAGAGGAGGCATTCAGGTTTTCACTGTTAAGTATAATGTTAGCTGCAGTTTTTCATAGAAGACCTTTATCAAGTTGAGGAACTTTCCTGTGAATACTAGCTCACTGTGAATTTTTATCAGGATGTGGGATTTTATAAAGTGCTTTTACAGCCCCCATTGTGATGATTGTATAGTTTTCTAAAATACAGTGAATTACATTGATTTTCAAATGTTGAACCACCCACTTCACTACTATCCTTTCTATATATATATATGGTTAGATTTGATTGCTAAAATTTTGCTTAGTCTCTTCATATTTTAAATATTTCAATCACACTGATAATTTGGGCTCCCAGTCAGGCATCTTTGATTACTCTCTGGGCACTTCCTTCAGCTAAGCCAGCCACAGCTTACTAATGACCCTAAGTAACAACCTTTTCCTCCAAATACTCTGTTTTAAATATTTACATGCCTGTGGCCGAGGAACATCGCAAATCAAGGAGGGACACCCACACACCCATACACATGGTCTCCACAATCTCCCTTAGAGAGAGGGCTACTCAAGGTTTAACAGGAAAACAGCAGGAGAGAGTAGAGACAGGCCAAGGGGCTTTTCAGTAGTGCTAAGGTGACGACTGCACAGTTAAGTCTCGGTGTGGCCCAGGAAAGGCGAATTTTGAGGAGAAGTAGTAATACTGTCACAGTGTGCTGGGGGGCACGGCAGACATGACTGCACACCCTTTATTGCTCCAAACACCAGCCTTGACGCAAGCCTTCCTACTGTCAGGGACTAGAGCCGCTGCCCCAAGCTAAATGTGATAAGGGGGCTCAAGGTTTGGGAAAAATACAGGACTGCTACCTTGAGCTCGAGGGACAATCTCTGACCTTCTTCATTAGCAGGACTAACAAAGATCAGTGTATTTCAGCATCGCTCAGATTCTGACTGTAAAAGAACTGAACTTCAGGCATGTAGATTTAAGTAGAAAGGGATAAATGGTGACAAGACACCTGCGAGACAGTAGAAGTTGGGAGGTGAAAACAAGGAGACAGATCCAGTGGGTTCCAGTGGGTCCGATGCATGAACACAGAGAATATCAGTGACAGCAGAGGCTGTGGAGACCCTCAAGGGCACTCCCCTCTCACAGATAAGAAAACCAAGATGGTGGAGGTTGCTAATCCAAGAACATGCTTTTTTCTCCTCTTGATGTATTTAGAAAATACTTCCTCCTATCCAAGTTTAGCAGTAATTTATTCCCTTGAAGAACAATGGCTCGTTACACATGTGCAGACTTTAGGCAGGTACACGCCGTGGCACTTTGCGCTGCCTGAGACTCTCACCCCCTTGCTCATTCAACTCGGAAATTAGCACTCACTTCTAGGGACCTGGCCTGCACTTTGAATCACCAGTTTTGCATTACACTTCAGGGAGCCAGCTGGCTGGGGGAGTAGAAAATGCATCTGCCAACTGTTTATAATCATCTCAGGTTATTTTATAATCAGCCCCAAAGAGCTCAGGGGAGTGAGTACCAGACTCATGACCACCTCAGACTGCCCTTTTGTACCCACTGTTCTTCCTCGTGGATGAACTTCGTTGGGTCTGGGGGAGGACACAGTGAGGTGAGGGATAAACAAGGAAAAGGAAATGAGTGTGAAAGCCAAAGTCAAGAGAACTCTTCCTTCCTCTTATCTTTCCTGTGTGTGTGTGTGTGTGTGTGTTTTTCCTGAGAGAAGTCTTCCAATGTTCCTGTTTCTGCCTTTTAAAGAGTGATTTTTGTTTCTAAGTCACAGAATCTTGGACAGTGGGAGGCGGGGAACTGGCAGGCATACCTCACCCTGCCCTCTGCAAAAGAACCTCCTAATCAACGAGGAAGTGATCCAGGTTGTCCGTATGCTTATGGTTTAAGACAGACAGATGAAGTACCTTATGTGGTCACCGTGTTCAGTGTTTCAGGCCTGTTTATGGGACCTAGAATATAAATTTTAAAAATCAATAGAGGCTTAAGCTTGGTAAGTTTGCTTGTGTGGCTCGTAACTATGGTTTAGCTATCGTTGACTCTTTTAGGACAGTCAGTATTCGATAAAGATACAATACCATTATTATGTTCATCTTACAGGTGAGAACACTGAGCCAAGAGAGGCTGAGCAACTTGTCTAGGGTCACACAACTAATAAAGGAGGAGCCAGCATTTGAACCCAAGCAGACTGGCTCTTAACACTTCCTAAGACTGTGTCGATACTGAATTTTTAATCATTAATGTTATCACTGTTTATGAGATTGTGATATGATTCCACATGAAAAATGGGGCTCATATGAAGTTTTCGTTGATCTATAAGAACCAGGCATCAGAATATACCTTCTCTTCCTGAATTACCTTCTGGTTAATGACTCCATTTGGGTTGACGTGTACATTTATTGCAGTGTAGCCCTTATGCAAAATCACATTTCCAGCTAAAAGAGTGTCATTGCTTTTCTTACTACATGGAAATAAAAGAATCCTACAGCTATTCTGTTTTACACTTTTCATATTCTGCATTACAAATTTGAAATCTCTCCTTTTACTTCAAGAACTGTTCATTTGAAACCCCCCAATATAAAAAAATCTTAGGCAGAAAACATTCTTTTATATTGGTAGTGGAATATTGGCTAGGTTTAAAGTATAAACTGAATTTGTACGTTGGATATACACACTCCCTTTTATCTAACTAATGGATTCTGGAATAGCCACGAACACATACCACTAGATATGCGTGTGTGTGTGTGTGTGTGTGTGTGAGATTTATTTGGCTTTTAATGCACCACAGAGTAAAACTCTTTGTTACTCTGTCATATTTTCTATTTCCTACCCGCGTAGCAGAGCCTGCAACTGTGTAAAAGCTGCTGCAACTTTCTTAATCAAGCGCTCGACTACAAATAGTTCCCCGGGATGTTTTAAACGTAACGTAGTGACTTGATTCTGAGAGATTTTTTCCCCCTTTAAATACATTTATTGTCACATTCTCTTCAAATTTCTTCTATAATTCTTTGTTTTGGTGTAGATTTTGCTCTGCCTCCTTTACTTCATTTCTAATATACTGTAAATTCTAAATATACTTTTGTTAGCCTATCAAAGTATCCTTTTTCCCCCTTTTGCACAGCGCAGAACCCTTACACACTAACCCCCTGGCACACCGAGTTGTCACTGACAGTGAGTCCCTGACGGATACAGCCTTGCTCTCTCATGATTTTAATCCACCTTTCCTATTTCTTACTTACCTTTATGTAACATTAGAAGCTAGATAAAGAAATTTTTCTGCTTCTTAGGATTTATATTCCTCATTATATAATTATGCTGTTTTATAGCTCTGAGAGTGTTTCCTTCTCATGAAGTTGTCCAGTAATCTCTCTTTGCCCTCCCTCGTCCTCTTCCCTTTCTTAGCCAGTTATTATAAAAGTATTGGCCACAGACAAACCCAGGGTTAGCTGCGAGAATGGACCACCGGTTAGTGCCAAAGATGCCATACATAATGTGCACAGATACACATGTACATGTGTGTGCACATATATGTGTATATTGTTTTAAAAAGAGCCATAGACAAAAGTCTGCATGTGAAAACACTAAATGAATGTTTTTAAAATGACACTTACTTAACCAGGAAAAAGAGCCATGGATACTTGTTGACGTTTAGCTTTTGTGATGACAAACATGTTGAATGTGATTTCTGAGCAGAAAGGCATCTTGTCCTCAGGCCCTTTAATAACTTCATTGTAAAGTAAAAATTGGGAAAATTACTGGACTCTGGCTAGAAATGCATCAGGTTTATGACTGTCAAACAGTATGATACCCGAGAAGACTTCATGAGTATTTAGATTATCATCCTTCCCTTCGTTTCCAGTCTCCAGGCAGCAGGTGGCGAGGCCAGTCAAAGTGCAGGGGGCGGGGCAGACGAGCAAGGGCCAGATGGAAAGCCACGCAGCGCACTGGGCTGCGACTGTTGCAGGTGATTAGCACAGCTGGTGCAGTAGCCAGGGTAACCGCAACGTGGTGCAGGGTCAAAGGCAGAGGCCCAGCATAGCACACAGTGGTGACATGATGACAGGAAGTCTGGGAGCAAATGCTGTCTGGGGCTTTGAGGGAGTTGAGCCAGCTGCCAGCATTGAGGACACCTGTCAGCAGGCGGTAGGGACTAGACACTGGGCTCTTAGCCGACTCAGAACTCCTGAGGAGTATTGGGCTCACACCGTCGTAGGACTGGACTAGTTACGAGGCGGGTCCCTAGGAGAGGCGTGCAGAAATAAGGGGCTAGGCCTACATTCAGTCCTACAGTTGTGGTTCCCGGAAGCCAAGAATGAAGCTGAGCCCCAAAAAGTTCAAGTTGTTTTGTCCCTATATTGAAAATATGTGAATTCATCAACTGACTGCTTTGCATTATTATTTATGATTAATGAGGAGTCCTGCCCTCCCTGACATTGCTTGGATTAAAAAACAACAACAAAAAAGCAAACAAACAAACAGAAAACCACCCTGGCACCCAACCACTAGAGCTTAATGCTGTCTCTACCTGCCTTCCGAAACTAGGTATAAATGCTTGAGGGTTATCCGATTTTATTACTCATGTCTCTTCTTCGCCTCCATCAGCATGGAAAATCTAGTTAACAACAGGCAGATTGCTAACAATCACTGGGATGGTGTTTTTGTACAACCGTGTGAAACACTCAAAGATATGAATTACAGTCGGACACTGAGGTTCGAGAGAAACTTTATAAAAAGCAAAAAAATTTTCCATGCACACTACCATGGCTACTCTTTTTGAGAGTGCACAGAACTGTGTAACGGTGCAGAGCAAATTATGTTCACTCTGATTTTGACCCCAAGCCATAGGTAGATGCTTAACGTGAAAAGTATACAGGTAGTAACAGGAAAATTAATCTATAGCAAATACTAAACTCTGTCCTTGTGGTGTGAAAGCCATAACAGACAATACATAAATAAATGTGCATGGCTTTGTGCCAATAAAACTTCATCTACAAACACTGTTGCTAGGACAAGTTTGGGCCATGGGTCATAGTTACTGACCCCTGATCTAATGAAAACAAGGAAACAACACTTGTACCCACAAATATATATAACATGCTGTTCTCACTGAGCAGAGAAAAATATATATTCATGGTAGCTGCAAAAAGCAAAAGACACCTTTAGTTAATTTTTATTTGTCTATTTTCTTGAATGATGTCAATACTTATCATTTTTTATTTATTTAAGTAATAATTACTGAGTACCAGTCATATTTTTACTTAGAATTAGAGGAAGATGAAAGGGTTATTTTGCTGACCTCTGACCTCCAGAGATTCTAGTACAGTTGAGAAGTATGATAGTTAAGTAATTTTGCGAGCAGTGGCTGAGACATCCTGCAGAGAGAAAGTTGGGGAGACTTTCAAAGAAGAAAGGGATTAATATGAACTGGAGCAATTGGGTCTTCGTGGGGAGGCACAGCTCTGAGGAGTGCTGGAGAGCAGCACATATTTGTGAAGTGGGCACAGAAAGAAGAGAATCTGAGCATTTGGGGGAGAAGGGGATGAAACCAGGAGGAGCATGAAAAAAAAAAGGCTGTAATATTTAAAGTAGAGCCAGGTAACCAGGCTAGCCAGGCAAGGTGACCGTGCTGTCCGTGTCTCTTACCCTGCATCCATAAGGTGAGGGTGATAACAACGGTTTCCTGATAGGACTGTTACGAAGCCTTAAAAAGTTAACATTTGTAAAATACCTATAACAGTTCCTGATGCATGGTAAGTGTTATATAAGTAGCTGTGAGATAAATAAATGGTGGAGGTGGTTGAGATGGGATAAGATGATGTGAGATCGAGGTCAGAATAATTTTCCAAAAACACTTGATCGTGTAGTTACGTAGTCAAGAATCTGCCGTGACCACTACTGTCAGAACGGTGGCCAGATTCCTCCAGGGGGGCACCTGTGACAGTCCCTTGATTGCTAATGAGCAGTAAGTAAGTAAGGAATGAAGCTAAAAGGTCACTTACAGGTTCTGGGATCCGGTGCCACTGAAGATGTTAGGAAACCAAGCAGGAGAGTTATGTTCTGGGACGAAATGAGGAATGCTTTTGCATGTGTTGTTAAGAGGTGCTCATGAAAACCCACCAGTGGCAACAGCCCGAAGGCAGTGGGCTGCTTGAGTTGGGGCCGAAGATGGTGGTTTGGGAACCATCGGCACAGAGGCGACCTCCAAAGTGCTGAGAGGAGGGAACCGGCTCAAGAGAAAGATCGAAGTATCGAGTCTTGAACGTTACACACACCTTCTTCTATTTGGAAGAAATAAACTACTGTTATCAACTCAAATTTGGGAGGAAGGGGCAGATGACACAGGGATTCCCTGCCAATCCCTGACTTGTCAAGGCAAGGCAAGTGTGAGTTCAACAGCAGGACAGAGTGTAAAGCTGTGAAGCGCACAGTAGTCCATGTGAATAGGTTTTTCCCGTCTTGAGCAGACCCAGAAGAACTGCAAACAGTGCTGCCGCCTGAGCTCTGGTCAGTCTGGTCACAGGATACCTGTGGGATTTCTTTCCTGCCTTGGAGAAGAGGCTTCCCCAGGACTTGGCAGGGAGGCCGGTCTGAGGAATGCTTCCGGCTGCGGGCGCATTCCAGCCCAGGACGATGGCCCGGGCATTTTCCTTTTCACGAAGCCCCAGCTCATGTCTCCCTTTGGTTTGGGTTTTTTTTTTTCCCTAAAGAAAGGTCGCCGCAAGTGAAACATAATGGAACCATGGCTGTGTTTCATTAATTTTTATTTAAGCTGTTAGTATGGAATTAGTTAGCCAACCTGTGAATCAATTAACTAGCCAGTGGGATTCCGTTTTAAGAAAGCGAGTACTGTATGCTTTCAAGTGCTAGCTGTGCGTGTGAATGTGCAGTATAAGAAACTTTGTCTAAAAGATGAAAGTGAATCACAGCCCTGGCTTCTCCCTCTGGTTCCCAGTTGGCGACTTGGCGAGAACAAACTGTGCATCATCAGAGCCTTATCTACTCCGCAAATATGTTTGGATCACATACTGAATAAATCCAGTGCAAATTTATTTTTCATGCTGATGAACTAAAGACTTTCAGGGTTAGGCCAAAACAATGAACCCTGAACTGTAGTGAGGAATTTGAACATTTACTCTTTGATCTGAAGGTTCCCCATTCCCTGGGAAGCAGTAACTCCTTGGAAATGCTGCAGGAGTCTTCTAAAAGTTTCCATATTTGCTTGTGGGCTGAGCCTGGTTCTCTCCCCCTTCCCAGATCCCACCTTTCGCTTCGGAGATTTGACAGCTGTGCGTTTAGGTCTTGCGTATCCCACCTCCTTACTGGTAGGGTGGAGATCCTGTTAACAATTTCTGCCTCAAATCCAAAGCACTTTCAACTCAAAGGGAGAGGGTTACATGGCTGTTAGATTTAGGGCAAGAGGGTAGAGTCAGTTCTAATAAATTGCAGAGATTTATGTCTAATTTTAAAACCAGTTTGACTAGACAAAGTTGTTGAAGTAGCGTCCGAAGTCCACACAGAAAAAAAAATGTCTAGAGTGAGAGAAATAGGATCACATGAATATTTTGGACAGTGGAATACTGCATAGCAGCCAATAAAAACGATTAAAACAGTACAGTAGAAGCATGCTGATTGGCACAGGAATGTATTCACCAATGTCGGAACATTTGAAAAACAGATTAAGTATCCTATTAAGTACAATCCAGTTTTTAGGATATTACATGAACATGTATGAACAGTCAGCAAAACAGAAAAGGGGGAGCTATTCAAACAAATACTCGACACAGTATTTCTTATCTTGGGGATCAAGGTACTCCTCAAATATGTGATGAAAATCGTGGACTCTTACATCTGAAAATTCACATTTGCACACAGATACACTTTTATGTATGATTTCAGAAAATACAAGGCCACTGCACTCCAGCAGAGACTGGGCTCTGGGCATAACTACTGTCCATTAAAGCAAACAATTGAATTAAGGTACCTGTGGAGGTTTTTCATGCTCTTAGCTTCCTTGTCACAACTCATATCACATCACAGGGCAGAGGCCACCATTTCCATGAGTCTTAGTGAATCGAGAAAAACCATTAGAACTAACCAAGAGATACTACTAAGTGAAAAAAATTTGTCCATATTCAATAGCCCCTAGGCCATTTCTGAGTCTCCCTTATGGTCCTTCTGTTTCCCCTCACCTACCTGAGATGTTGGGGTCCTGAAGGTCCACCTAGGTCCTCTCCACTCCAAAAGGTTTTCCTTTGTCCCTCAACTGAAATATTTCCACCATCGAATTGTTCCATAAAAGTAACCCAAACGCAAGAGGGGGGTGATGAGCCCTTACACTCCAGCAAAACTAGGGACAGAGTGTAACGTGTTCTACCAAAAGATACCTGTGTTTGAGTTGGTTCAGCATGTGTATCCAGCAGAAAAAAATAGGTATGTTTAATCTTATTATTCTAAAACATGTGCTGGGAGGCATATTTTATAGGTCCATCTTAGTGCAGAAATATATATAACTTCTAAGTAAGTGAAAAGAAATATGTAGAATGGAAACCAGTGCTCTCCTATATACCAGTTAAATTATCTAACTTTCCCTCCCTTCTCCTTGCTGCTCCACCCCAATCATAGTGGCAGAAAGAAGAGTCTAGGATAGTTAAGTCAGATGGCCTGGGTTTGAATCCTCACTCCACTGAGGTTACTTAAACTCTCTCTGAGTATGAGTTTGCCCATTCATGAAAAGTGGGTAGCCAAGTAGTTATGTCACGGAATTGGGAGGATTCAAAGTTTAACGTATTCAAGAAAGGCTTAATGTGTAGAACACGACGAGGCTCTCTGTGCAGCAAGGGCCTAGCTAATCTTGCCCTTCCTCATCAGGAAACTCTGGTTCTGTTGTCCTGTTCTTCGCCTGCAGCAGATGAAATCCCAGAAGATCCCCTAGATTTTTACAGAAGCTTTAGACAGAAGTGTTCTCATGAAACTAAAGCATTCTCATAGTAGTAATGAAAATCCTGTCTGATGCAAGAGTCCAAACTCAGGTCCAGTCCTACATAAAACCTCCCCCAACCCCACCCTTGCACCGTCCCAGGCAAGGCCTTGCTGTGCCCGGGGCGTCGGCAGGCAGGGAGGAGCTGGGTTGGCCTCCTCTGTCTGACTCTCCCCCCTCACCTCCTTCCCAGCTTTCGAGCTGCTGTTGCTCCTGCAGACGTGGGTGGGCCCTCTTCTTCAGACCCCAGCCTCTGGGCTACAGCAGGCCCCCTCCGCCCAGCTGTCTTCTCAGTTAGGTTTCTTCACGCAGTCACAGTCCTCTGGAGTGGGGTTCCTTCTGTGATGACCCAGGGAGCCCCACTCCAGGCCCCGCTTGGCCTGAGGGGGAACTCAGAAGTGCTTGACCCTCTCCTGTGGCTGCTGGAAATTCCTGGATGGGAGGGAAATGTAACCATTCCCTCTCCCTGGGCAGAAGTCTGAGCGCACACACGTGCACACACACACACACCAGTCCCTGGCAACCCAATCCCAGCCTTCCATTAGCTGGAGGCGGTAATTAGTGGCTAAGTGTAGCAAACTGGTTCTGCAGTTTCTAGACATATCCTATATGTCCGTCTTTGGCTCTCTTGGTGTAGTGGGTTAGCACTTTCTTTGAAGGGATGAGGCATCCACTTGGCATCTGTTTTATTGTTCAGAGCCTATGAGGCCTCAGTCAAAACTGAGGCTGAAAGATTTACCACTTAACACCCTGTAATAAATGTGAAGGCACTTAACCTGGTGTTTGGCATACAGTACTTGCTCAACAAATGTGAGTTGTCATTATTATTATCTGTAGAAATTTCTTATGGTTTCATATAGTCTCTGTAGGGTTACCATAGTTGGAGGGGTACGGTTGTGGCATTGTTTTCATAACTACTGTTGTAAAATCAATTAAATGTTCTCAAGTAGCAATTTTTAAGTGAAATCAAAGAGTAAAGAAGAGGGTAGAAAAATCAACAATGCATTTTTCAAAAGTTATTTTGTTTTTAAATAAATCAGTGGTTTAAACATGTATATGTATATGTATAGATATATATTATGTATATAGATATAGATTGTGCCCGTGTGTGTACATGCATGTGTATATCTATATAGTGACTAAAAGTGTATTTTTTATTGGTTGCAGTAAAAAACATTTTGAAAGCCACCAGGCTGTAGGATAACATTTGAGGGTTTTTTTAATAATAATTAATGTGTGAGAATCAATGTGGTCCTACTAAAACAAGTCTGTGTGTTGATGAAATCTAAGGAATACAGAGCACTTGTTCCCCGTAGGTCTCTGTGGGGAACACAGTCAGTCTGTAGGTGATACCGAACTATTTTATGTTTTCCCCTAATTGTTCCTTAAGAATAAGTAGTATATCCCCAAAAACATGAGGAGCAGAGAACAAGCTTTCTGTGTCTAATGGATTCCTCGGAGGGCCCAGCAAAAGAGAACATCAGTCAGTGTTGATTGATGTTCTACATTCATTCTGGCTGTTTTACTTGTCCTGTGATAGGTTGTGTTCAGTGTTAACTGATTTTGCTGCCTTTGCATACACAATTTGCACTATTAAGAGTTATCAAGATACAAATGCACCAGGCTAGAAGGGCCTCCATCAGGCCCAGGGCCTGAAATGTAGGCTCTGCTCAATAAATATTTGTGGAATGAGTAGAGATTCCATCTGCAAGATGAAAACCACTGGTGGCTGATAAGTTTTCAAATGGCGTATCTCTTGTATATATTTTTAAATTCAATATCCCTTGGTACTTGAAGAGAAGTTTCAAAATATTCATATGCCAGGAATGAGGTCACAGAATTTCTTATAAAATGCAGTTTGACTGCTCTGGCCAGTGTGACTCAGTTGGTTGGAGCGTCATCCTGTAGCCAAAAGGTCGCGGGTTTGATCCATGGTCCAGACATGTACAGGAGGCAACCAATCGATGCTCCTCTCTGCATCGAGATTTCTCTTTCTCCCTTCTTCACTCCCTTCCTCTCTGTCTAAAAGCAGTGAAAAAGTGTCCTCAGGTGAAGATTAAAAAAAAAATTTTAAATGCAGTTTGACCAAGCTGAGGCAAAGCGGCACCTACTCACCTTTCGATAGTAATAGTAAATTTGTTATAGAAAAAATGTTTTACTTTCCTTCTCTCATAATTCAAAGTCATGTGAAGTTTTGCTCCAAGAAGTAAAGTACATTTTGTTCTGCATGAGCCTTCTCTAGTGAACACAGATAACCTGGACTTCATTGTAAATACCTGGCCTGCTCTACAAAATTAAGGGATATTGCTTCAAGGAAAAAACTCTACTTCCCAAGAAACTCACTAAAATAAACTAGGGTTGTCCTCACTTCCCTTACAACAATATAACTAAGTATAATAAAGATGTCAGTTTGCTTGTGATTTTTGACCTGTTCAAATCTGCAAAGATTTTGAACATTTTTATCCCTCCTGAAAAATTACTCATCTTAAAGAAGACAAAGCCAGTTGGGGAAAGAAAAAAGAAATCAAATGACGTTCAGGTATTTCTGAATGAGTGTATCCTTATTTTGAAATACCTGAATCTCTACCACACTAATCCTGTCTTTGACTTCTAACCTTCTTTGCCTTCTTTGCCAAATACTGTGTAGCAATATTTTTGTGACTCATATAAACTTTTAGTATATTTAGACCACCCAGACAATCTAACAAGATAAACAGAGCTACTCATCTGCCTATTCATCATCATCCTTCCCAGGAAATTGTTTAATTCCTATAAAGACATTTATCGAATCATCCTGAATTATATTACATTGGGATAACTTCATAACCAAGAAAATTTTAGGCACTTTAACCTTGGAAAAGAGCAAGTGCCTTAAGGAAAAGAAATTAAATTTGTGAGAACTGGATTGGTATTTAAAATTTATACTCTCGGCTTTCCTTTGAAGAGAGGGCTGGGAGAAGGGGCAATGAAACGCAGAGAATCGCTCAACGACAAAGATCGAACGGCTAGATTCCTTAGCAAGGCGAAACTACTCCTTGTGTTAACTCACAAGAAAAAAAGCTAATTGAAAAAAAACAGAGAAATTAACAATTGAACGGACAGTCAAATTCCAGATTTAGATGCAACCAGAGTCAAAAGCCAGGCATTTGTAATTTAAGACAATGTGGGGTGTGTTCCAGGATACTATTATTAATAGATTTTCGATAGTGTACTTCTAAATGTGTGCTTCCCTAGACAAGGAACCTTTCACTTAGCTAAATGGTCCACCCCACCCCCCACCCCCACCATGTCAAAGGTAAGGCTTCTGTGCATAAAAGGGCCCTTAGAAGAAATTTAAATTATATTTAAAGGAATAGAAAGCTTAAAATCAAGGTTTTCTTTTTTGAAAAGTTGTTTTAGAACTTACAAATTTGCAATGCCATTTTCTGAATTGACAAAATATGGTAACATTCATTTATTTCTTGGGAAAAAAAGCTTCTTATGACTAGAGCTAGGGTGTTTGTTAAAGTTTTCATATTGCTGCTACTGCAATATCTACCTACAGATAGAATATAGACACAGATTTGCAGAAACTTGAAAAGCATAAAGAGGAAATTATAAATTTCCTGCAACCTACCTCTGTGTATGTATTCATTATTAACTTTTTAAATGCATAAATATGCATATTTTTTTAAATGGGACCTATACAAACACACACACACACACACACATTGATTTTATGCTACTAAATTACACATAGTAAATATCTGCTGAAATGTTTTAAACTTTTTAAAAGTATGTATATTCTGACTTATTTGCTATAAATATAAAATGTAAAGTAACTCATTGCTGTCCCTCGTTCATCATATTTGAAATCAACTGACTCATTTGTTAAAGGGTGAGAGAAATCATAATTCCTTACACAGCTAAATTTGTTCAGCAGAAAATGTAGAAGGAAGAAGAAAACTCTTGTCCTTTGCTTAATCCAGGGCAGTCATAATTTCTAACACAAATTCTTTAAATCATACTATTCCTACTAACCTTGAACTTATATATGAATTCCTTATCACTTGTGCTACCCTACCTTTTATTTAGATAATGAATTTGCAAATAGTGTTTGTGAGGCCTATGACAACACACACAGTCTTATTTCGCAAGGGAATTAACAGATCGACGCTGTGGTGTCCCTGTCAGGGGCAGGCTGCATATCCTCAATAAAGGAGGAAAATATAAAACATTTGCTTTAAAATCTCCTCCTTTTGTAGTTAATACCTGCTAACTTTTATGCTTCTATTTTAAAAATGAATTTCTTCTTTGCGCCACATACAAAAATTAATTTCAAATGGATTAAATAAGGCATGAAAGGAAAAGTTTGATAAATTTCAAATATATTAAAATAAAAACTTCTGATTGTCAAAAGATACCACAAGAGAGTTAAAAGACAAGCCACAGAGTGGACAATACTTTCAACTCATATAGACAACACTGGGCTTTACCAGAATACATAGACTACAAACTAAAGAATTCCTACACATAAATAAAGAATTCCTACAAATCAGTAAGAGAAAGGCAGTCAGACAATTTAAAGATAGATGAAAGGTTTGAGCAGCCACTTCCCCGAAAGGGAATTCTCATTGCCCGTAAACATGGAAAGATGTTCAACCTCATTAGTAATAAGTATGAATTAAAACAACACAGAAACATCATACTTCCATGTGGTTAGCAAATAAATGTTACAGTCTGACAATACCAAGTTCCCACTGTTGGTGGGAGTATGCATTGGTAAAAACCACTTTGGAGAAGAGCTTGCAATCATTTAATAAACTCAATGTTACGCAAACCCTGTGACCTAGCAATTCCATTCCTAAGCATATTCCTCAAAGAACTGTTTGCACATGTGCAACCAGGGACATGTACCAGAGTGCACATGGCAGTCCTGTTCATCACAGCCAAACTCTGGAAAACATCCCCAACGTCCATCAACAGTGAAACCCATAAGGAAATTATGGTAGTCATTCAATTAAATATTATTCAGCAATTAAAGTAAATAAGCTCCAGCTAGACAAAAACAATGTAGAGACCTGGCTGACATGGCTGAGTGGATTGAGTGCTGGCCTGCAAACCAAAGGGTCATTGGTTCGATTCCCAGTCAGGTTACATGCCTGGCTTGCAGGCCAGGTCCCCAGTAGGGGGCACGCAAGAGGCACCCACACATTGATGTTTCCCTCTCTTTCTCCCTCCTTTCCCCTCTAAAAATAAATAAACAAAATCTTAAAAAAAACCAACAATGTACATAGTTCTTATAAACATAATAAAGAACAAGAGAAAACAAAGAATATATACAGTATATTCTGCATAAGTAAAGGTAAAACCGGGGGAGGGTTGAAGTATAGTGTTCAAAGATGCATATATGGAATAGTAGAACTATAAAGAGAATCACGTGCGAAGACAATTGCCCAAGTCTGGATAGTGGTTCCTGGGGGCCGAGGGGCTGGGGAAAGGCTCACGCATGCGCTGCAGTGCCTGTCCTGTTCTATTTTTTGATCTGGGCAGAGGTCACATGAACTCTTGCTTTATAACTCTTTGTTAAGCTGCAGATGGGTTTTTAAAACAGGCAGATAGAAAAAAAAAAGTTTTAAGAATTACTTAAAAGAGAGAAGGTGCCTCCAGGTATCCCAGAGGAAGTGGGCTCCGCTAGGAGTTTGCACGCCAAGGAAATCAGTAAAGGGGCCAGCCGACCGCTCCCTCTGTTATCATGTGCCCCCATGCAGAGGCACAGCCAGCTCCCCTGGCAAGCCCTCTTCTGCTAGCCCGCACACATGACACCAGCTGTGAAAGGGGTTCATTTGAAGCTCTCTCCTTTAAGTGAGGGCAGGAGCAGCCTGGGTAATATCTAGGTAATACTTGGCACTATCTTTTTCTTACTGATTTGTCAAGTTCTAATTGTAAGAGAATTGGGGGAAGTAATCTAGCATTGTGCCCACAAAGAAGAAGATAACGTGGATTTTTTTTGGCTACCAGCTAGCACCCACAACACAATGCTTTTGTTCCCTCAGTCCAGTCACCATTTAGGAATGTTGAAAGGTTACAAAAGTGGGAGTTAACCAATTAGGAATTCTTTAATCATGAGGACACTAAGGATTCCCTCACCTGTGCCGTAAGTATCACATGGTCTAAACCATAGACTCTCACATAACAAGAGTTAATTGCTTGAGTAACACAGAGCAACAAGAACTATATAACAGTAAGGATCTACAAAAGAATCTACCTGCCCTATGAAACTACTTTCTGGCTCACCCAGAAATACGAACTTTACACTGGTTGAAAAATGTTCCGGGAATTTTTAAAATTTTCTTTTCGGATCTCTCCCTGCAGCCATGACTGAGGGTTTAAAGACCAGCTTCCCGGCGGGCGTCGTTAGAGGGAGCAGCCTGCTGGCCTTGGCTCGGGGAAGGGACTCTGGTGCAGCCTCTGCTGCCTGAGGACACGCATTCACGCCCTGCACGGGACTGAGGGCTGCTGGTTGAGAGTTGGGTTTCTTTTTTTGTTGTTGTTGCGTTTGTGTGTGTGTGTGTGTGTGTGTGTGGCTAAAGTGTTTTGGGAATGCTGTCTAGGCATATCAGGGCCAGTGATGTGCTGTCATCTTTTTCCTTTCATTTACAGTCTTGAATTTTTAAATTCTTACTCACTGTGTGTGGGAACAATGTACAAGGTGGGGGCAAAAGTAGGTGTACGGTTGTTTGTATGGAAAATAATACAATAATTAATAATAATACAAGAATAAACTCTGTGTTTCGCATACTCACGATTGTAAACCTACTTTTGCCCCGTCCCTGTATGTTGATCATGTACATGCCACCCTTGAGAGTATTGCCCAACACAACACCAGGGAGCAAATTTGTCCTCACACTTTTTTTTTTATAAAAATAAAAACGAAACAAAACTGTGTTCTTTCTTTGTAAAGCAAACTAGAAATATATTCACTCAGGAACTAAAATGCATCACTTTACCACTCAGTAATGAAGCCCATATATTTGTCCAAAAGTTGTCAGAAACCAGAAACCAGTTGGCTTATCATCTATCTGGTAATATCCAGATTCTAGCCTGAGGGTCTACAAGTAGATGTTTTTCAGAGCAATCTTCAGATTTTCAAGACCATTATCTTTTACTACATAGCAGCTTAAACAAATTCTGTGGTAGTAATTAAAGTCCCTTCTCATTGTCAGATTTTATGACTCTAGTCACATGTACTTCTGGTTTATGGCAATGGCAAATGTGGATGCACAGCCATGTAACCAAATGTCTCCGCTTCACTTGGTTGGGGTAGCAGTCCTAGGTAGCGATTGTGAAACACTCACAAATATCTATTTTCAGAAGCATATGCTCACACCTACCCTATTATTAAATAAGCATATGTTAGTCTTACTGTTGGGTAACTGTTACATGTATGTTCCACAATATCAAATCTTTGTCAGTGTTTTAAGGGGGATTGTTCTTTTCATCACAAGAGTCATGTACCCAGAATAAATATGGGTAGAGGAAGATTTTCTCTATGAAGGGAAAAGATCAGGAGTTGCTTATTGTACCTTAAGAGTTTTCCAAGTGAGAACATTTGGCAAGTTTGAGGTGAGAGGCTAAATCCCTCTGCTGTGCATTTAAAGGGGTAGTGTTGAGTAGATCAGCAAACTTTCCCTTGTCTGTTGGCCAAGTCTCTAATAAGGTGTGCAGTAAGTAACTTTTCTCTTGAGGAATGTGAGGTTTGGGGAAAGCTTTGTGTTAAAAGAGAGAGAGGCTTGAGCTTGGGTACCATTTGGAAGGAAACACAAAAATGAGAACAGGAAAAATAACAATATTTAGGGAATTTCTTTTCTCCCATTTTAGGCCTGAAGCAGTCTCTCCTTTTCTCAGGCCAGGCCAGGCCAATGTTTAAACTTGCCCGAACTTCCTTTTGGGTTATGTTCCAACTCATTTCACTGTTCTAAGCATGCTCGACTCTTGAAGAAATTCATGCCTCTGTGTGTAGTTTTCCTGAAGCTGGAATGACCTTACTCCACATCTTTAAACTCCAGCTTACTCATCCTTTTGGGGTTGCTCAAAAAAGACCTCTGTGAACTTGGAAGCCATTACGTCGACCTTATTTATTTTACCTCCCAGTAAGTTATAGCATTTGGCACCTTCGAATTCTAGGTCATAGTTTATCTCTGTTTCGCTATTAGAATGTGAGGTACTTGAAGGCAGGAATTTTAGCTATTTATCATATTTGTTTCTGTTGCACCTGACCCAGCGTCCAACACAACATAATAGCTACTCAGTAACGGATAATGGGAACGTCCTTTGAGCTCCAGCCTCCTGTCATTTTAAATACAAAATCAGGCTGCTATTGGCTTATTGTCGTTCACTCCCAGTTGAGTAAAAATTTAATGTAGATGCTCTCCCTCAAACTGGGAGAAGTAGTCATTTCACATGGGTCATTTTTATCAAGCAGCAGTTAGATTGAGGAATTTTTAAAAATGTAAGATATGTGTTCTTATTTTCCTGGAGCTTACAGCATTTGTGAGTTGACAAGTTTGCGTGTGTGTGTGTGTGTGTGTGTGTGTGTGTGTGTGTGTGTATACATGCACACCTACATATGGTTCCCTTGCTCTTTCAACAAATGCATATGGAGTGCCAACCGTATGCTTGGACCTGTGCTCGGCTCTGCAGCTCAGGATACATGTGCCAGGGTGTCTGACCTCAGCATGTAAACATCAGTGTGGTGCACGTGTAATCCAGAAACAAAATAACTAAGATAACATTTGGATAAGCAGAGAGAAGAGAGCTTATTAACAAGGGGGGAAAATAACACAAGTAGAAGTCAGGAGTTAAAAAATGAGCATGGGATTTACAAGGAGACTGATGAGACTGAAGGTTTAGAGAGAAATTTGGGGGCTAATAACAAGCTGTGAGCACCACAATTTTACTTTGTGCTGCAAGAATTGGAGAGCTGTGAGTGATAGTTCATGGAACCTGATTCAACAAGCACTTGTCAATGTCCAATGGTACACAAAGTACTCCGCAGTACTGTGACACACGCAGAGATTTTTTTTTTAAGAGAAGCTTGAGATTTTTAAGAGGCCAGTGAGAAAAACAGAACATATCTATAATATAATATGACTATTATATACTACAATAAGCCCATGATAATAAAAGGGAAAACTTCCTGTGAGAAGGCCTGAGGAGACTTCATGGAAGAGATGGGATTCTGAGCTAAAAACTGAGCAGATGCGTATGAGGAAGCCCATCCAGATACATTTAACATGAACAGGCTGTGGATTTCAAGTATTTGCAGTGGGGAGCAACTAAGGGCTTTTGAATGAGGAAACGAAAAGAAAAGGATGTGTCTTTTCTAAGAATAGATTTTTTTTAATTTGTATAGTATATTTTAATGTAAATAAGGATCACATTATGGTTTATGTCTTATGGATTGACAGTTGGGCTCTTCACGTAACTTTTCTAAAAGCTATCAAAGCAAGAGTCTGGGTACACTTACAAAATATTCTCTGAGCCACTCATCCTTTAATTAAAGTGCACCGAAGAATATTTTATTTATTAATTTTAGAGAGAGAGGAAGGAAGAAATGGAGAGAAAGAGAAAGAACATCGATTTGTTGTTTCACTTACTTATGCCTCATGGGTTGATTCTTGTATGTGCCCTGACCAGGGATTGAACCCACACCCTTGACATATCAGGGCAGCACTCTAACCAAATGAGCTACCCAGTCAGAGTGAAAAGGATTTGTCTTTTCTCTTTAAATATGGTATTATTTTTATGTCCTATATCTAGTAAGTTCAGTATTGGAAGTGTTTGTAGGCCTGTTTCTTCTACAGTTTCTGCTGGTTCTTGCTCATAGTACCGTATTTCTGTGTGTCCTTAGTAATTTTATTTATGTTTATTTTTTACTATAAGCCAGTGATGCTCCTTGGAAAATTGTTTGCAGGAATTTCTGGAAACCTGTAATACAGGTGCCTTCTTCTAAAGAAAATTCGTCGTGCCAGGCAGGCATCTAAAGAAATCACCAGTCTGGAACTGTTTTAAACTGAATTCAAGACCTGAGGGTTGTTTTGTTTTGTTTTGTTTTGTTTTGTTTTGTTTTGTTTTGTTTTTTAATCATCCTACTAATGGCGGTTTGGGTTGTAAATCTTCAGAAAGGGTCACCTGCAGTTTTAACTTCTCCATACTCTTTTTCTTCCTCTGTTCTTCTGAATACCAGCGTAACTTCCTTTGCAATGCCCTGGCCATAGATGTGCAGCTAGACAGTTTTAACGTCTGGCTCCCCTTCAATGAGAAGCTTCTGGGGAGACGTCTCAACTTCGTGGGGAAGAAGGGTCTGTGATCATTAGACGCCTCACCTTAGGCCAGCTTTGGGTTCTCTTCTTCTGTCTTGTCACGAGGCCATGAAAACTAAAGCTCCTTCTCCGGCTTCTGAAAAATTCCCTCAAATAAAAATTCGTGTACAACTATAAAGGACACATGGCAATAAGGTGCCATACGCAAGAACCAGAGGAAATAATAGAAGTGTGAAGTGCTCTGCTTATCGCTCTGTGTGCCCACTTTGATAATAAATTTCTCTTTATAAAACTTTCTTGATGGAATTTCAGTGTTTAAAGAAAGTGATTTTTGTAATTCATCATGCATTTCTTTATTGTTTTCAGTGAAAGACCAAGATCGCCAGCCATGTTATGTGAAGCAGTTCTAACCTAAGATTTGTGCTTTAGGTAATGAGCTCTACAGAGGATGTACTGGAGAGACAAGTTAGGTGGCGGTCATAACAGTGCAAATGACAAGTAACGGGGGTCTGAACCAAGCAAGGCACTTGGGGCAGAATCATGGGAATGATTACGTTCAATTTTGGACCTATGTTCAAGGTGCCAGTGGGCATCCTGGTGGACATATCTAATGCGTGGTTGGAAAGGTGTTTCTGACACTCAGAAGAAAGGCTGAGACTAAAGACATATTGTAGCCATCCACCTAGACAGAATGATTTAAGCCATGCAATGGGAGCAGTACCCCCTTGAGAGTTCCTACGGTAGAAGAGAGGAGGACTGAAGGCGGACACTGGAGAAATACCTACACTGAAGGGTCAGACCCAAGAGAAAAGTGAAGTCCGTGAAGACACCTGAGGAGGAGTGGTCACAGAAGTAGGAAAAAAGGCCTGGAAGAACACCGTGCTGTGGCACGTGGTGGAGGTCAGCTTCTGAGGAAGGCAGGGTTTGTTCTTAAGGTGGTTGAAGATGAAACGGGAGCACTAGGACGAGGCTCTTGGCCTTAGTGTTTCAGTGAGCACTAAGGGCTTTTCAGGCCAGTGTGAGTACAGTGCAAGGGGAAGAAGCAAGGCTGGAAGAGGTGGAGAAGAAAATAGAGAAAAGGGATATGTAAAGACAGTTATACAGCCTATGCTTTTAAAACACTTGGTGATAAAAGGCAAGAGGGAAAAAATGGTGCCCCGATGATCAAGAAAGGCCATGGGAGGGCGGTCTCAGGATAAGATAGATTTGTAAGGAGCCCATTGACAAGAGGAAGAGATTTGAGGATGGAAAATTCAAGAAGGCAAAACTATGATAGTTGGATGTGGGCCCTGGAGGAGACTGGGGGAGACATGGAGCCTTGACCAAAAGTTGAGGCTTGTATAGCATTTCGCATCCAAAGTTAGAAGCTGAGAACAGAAACCTTGAGTGATCACAGGTCAGATGATGGAGATATGTTACATAGGCGTTCAGAGATGGGAAAAGATTTGGTGGCATGAGGAGAGCAATATTTGTCACGGTGCATCTTTTAAGCAGGCAGTTTTGTACCACCATCACTGCCACCAAGAAAGAAAGAAAGAATGAAAGAAAGAAAGAAAGAAAGAAAGAAAGAAAGAAAGAAAGAAAGAAAGAAAGAAAGAAAGAAAGGAAGGAAGGAAGGAAGGAAGGAAGGAAGGAAGGAAGGAAGGAAGGAAGGAAGGAAGGAAGGGAGAGGAAGGAAGGAAGGAAGGAAGGAAGGAAGGAAGGAAGGAAGGAAGGAAGGAAGGAAGGAAAGAAAGATCATAAGCAACCAAAAGAGACAGAATAGCCTGGATTTGAGATTCAGCTAATACGAAAAGCCAGTGATGTGACATCCCAAACATATTCTCTAGGGTGCTTTTCATACCTTCTGGCTTGATCATTTCCCAGTATGCTCATAGCACCTAGATGGGGGTCCACACGTTCCCTTTCCTTCTGTCCTGCAGTAGCATTTATCTGTTTTAGAGTGGAACTGTATGTGCATCAACTTGGAAGGGAAGATAAATATCTTGGTCCACTTTTGTAAACAGGGAAGTATTTTTTTTTACCAGTAGGTATTCAAAAAATGTTTATTGACTTGAGGAGAAGCAGGAAATTTCAACTCTTAAGGCTTCGAGGAGAAAAGGATGTATTCAGCTGTGAGTGTTAGGAGTGCAATATCGAAGTACGAAGACTAAATTAGAAACAGTGGGTGAAGGCGACAGCCCTACCCTGATGGGCTTGCTGGAGATCTGTTGAATGAGGTAAGAAAGGTGGTTGCTATAGAGCTGTTTTAGGAAGTTTATTAGACTAGGCCATCAGAGTGGAGAAGTATATTTCCATGAAAGAGAGGGAAGAGCATGAGAGGAGAGTGGTTACGATGACAGAGGAGAAACCTGTTAATAAATTACTCTGTAAAAGTCGTCTTGTTCTGTGAGATTGGTAAGACAAAGGCTAGACTTAGGTTCAGAGAAAGGTAGCCTCAGACTGTGGCCTGAAGCCAATTAAGAGCCAAGCGGGGATTACTCCTGACCCCCTTTGTCCAAATCTCGCCTCCTTGGCAATATGTCCATACAGACCATTAGTAAGGGGTATCCAGGATTTGCCAAGGGTCCCTGCCCTCTCTTTGTCATTTCACAAAGGTGGTTCCCTTAACTCTGTTTGTCAGGGCTCTGTGTCCATAAAAATGTCTCCCTTGGGCCTCTTCTGATTAATCACAGAATCCGTCCAACAGAGAGCTGATCCGCCTGGATAGACAAGGAGGACAGCGTCTATGGAACGGAGAGTGTGGCAGAAATTTCCGCAAGGAAGCATCCAGGATGGTGAGCTGAGTCATGGCCAGATGTCAGGGAAAATACATTTCCATCACACTGCTGGTAATAATTTCAGCTGCAGCCTCTCTCCTGCCTGCAGGTTTGCAAAGATTTTCCATTTCAGGAGAGATTTCTGCCGCTCTTCCTATTAGTAGTTTAATGAGAAGTCATCATGTTATGAGCATGTTGTATTCACAATTAGGCCCCCTTGATGAGTATTTAGGCTCAGAGTCAAATCTGAGGAATCAGCTTTCAGTTCATACTCATTGGCCTCAAGTTGCACAATGAAGGGTATGCGTGTGTTTCTTTTTGCATTTGAGATAAATGTGGGGAAGCATGTGGCAGCCATTTTCCTTCTTTCCCCATCAAAACCTGGAAATAACTGTGGGTGTGGAAATTAGACCAAGGCCTAAAAATTGCACTGACTCCCACCTCCCCCACCCCCCCGACACACACACACATCCCCTAACTAGCTCCAATGCCAGGCTCTCAGAAGGGCTCTGGGCCTGCAGGGAGGGCCCCCCTCAAAGGCCAGGGATGAAGGCTCGTGCAGGAAGGCTCCTCCTCCCTGCAGCTCTTTCAGTGTGGATTTCTGTCTTCTTTTAAAAAAGATATTTTGAAAAAGAATTGAAATCTCTTTCCTGCCTCACGTTTGATGCTCCAAATGATGCATTTTCTTCTTAAAATAATTGTAACTCCACGTGAAGATTCAAGCCTGCAGAAGTTACTGAAAGAGTGATAGGACGAAAATATTATTAATTGTACTAGACTCACAGAACTTAATTTGTCTCCTCACTTCCAGATTACGGCGCTCCCTACTATATCCCACTACCAGCATTTTCCTAGGTTCACAGGGGAAATCAAGGGAGGACTTGTTCTGAGAAATTTTCCCTGCTTCTGAGTAAGGCGGTTACAATCTACTTTAGATGGAAAAAAAATTAATAGCTGCATCAGATATATTTTAAATGGTGGACTTGATGTATATAATATTTTGACTGCCTTCTACAAAAAGAAAAAACAAAGTCATTCATTCAGCTTTTAAAAGCTCTGGTTGTGATCAAAGAATGTGAGCATCAGAGACCTTCTGCCCCCTCTCTGAGCTCGGCCGCATCTGGAGCTGCCAGCGCCCCCGGTGGCTCTGAGACCAGGGCTGGAGGACTGGTCGGGGGAGCTCAGGGATGGGGCCCGGGAAGCACCCACTGGAGTCAGCCCTGACTTCCGTTGGGAGAGTGTGGGATGAAACCACAACAGAAAAATGCATTTAGAGTCTGTCAATAATAGGTTTTGCCAGCATTTTTGAGAAGTTTCAAACCAGCCTCAGGAAGTACATGATCCCAAGAACACTAAGAGAAAGGTCGGGTCTCAGTCAGCCTCCATTTCTAGCTGAATTTGGGAATCAGCAGTGTGAAAACCACGGATAAAATTACAGGAACCAATGATGTGTCTCCTACTAAGAGCTTAGAGGGTTAGGTTTAGGGAAACAATTTGAAATTATTTTAATCTAGGTGCTCCTGATTTTGTTTTGTTTTTTTACTAAGAACTCAGACTTCAAATCCATCAACTCATGTATCAAATCTGTCTGCCCGCAAAGCAGGGGCAGTGCTGGTTAAAATTCAGTAAGTAATGGCCTATATGATCTCTCTTGAACAAATACACTGTTTCTGCCGGGCTTTTGGGGAGTGTTGGTCCCTATCCACTTTGGGAATTCTGATTTCAAGTGATGCCTGCATTTTAGATGTGGAAATTAAGATTCATAGGGGTGAAATGACTTCCTCCAAACCGACACAGCTCCGTTGCAGCGAAACTGGCAAGAGTGCAGGTCTCCAAGCGCCGTCTGGGCCCGGTCTCTTGCTGCCAGCGGCCCCCGACAGCGCTTCCCAGGACCCTGGGCTGAAAGTGCACAGGAATGTCTTTCCCAAGTCATGGTTGAATTTTCACAATTTTATATTTTTCTCCCATAAAACAATGAATTTATTTCATTTTATATTTTCCATCAACATTTATCTTCCCCATACCCTCTTATTTTTTAATTTTTTTATTTTTTTAATCCTCACCTGAGGACATGTTCATTGATTTTGGGAGAGAGGGAAAGAGAGAGAGAGGAAAAGAAACATCGATGTGATAGAGACATCAATCACTTGCTTCCCATGCGCAGCCCGACCAGGGACTGAAACCGCAACCCTTTGGTGTACGAGATGGTGCCCCAACCAACTGACCCAACCAGCCAGGCCCCCTCTTATTATTTTTTTTTTGATCTGTTAATGACCAAGACCACTTTTCTTCTCAATAACAAGATGAATTCACAAATGTAAACATTAATTTGAAAAACTCAGAAACAGGCTGTCATGAGCTTCTTTTTCCTGGACATGTGCTTGGGACTGTGCTTTCATATTGCAGGCATTCCATATCCTTCCTTTCGAGCAGAGTTCCTTGGTGTTCCCATGATAGAATTAAATATAATAGTGTCACGGCTTCATGTGCTTTAAGATGTGAACAAGTTTGAACTCACAAGCCATGGTATAAGGCATATCCAGATTCCTTGTGGTTTCAACCAATGTAAATGAATGAAATATATATATATATATTATGAATGTATATATTATCATTTATACCCTGCCTATAGCCAAGAAGGATGTATGACTTCTACCAACAAGAATTCATCCAAGCCAGTCTGAAACCATGCTAAATAAAAGAAGGCAACGCACTTTGGGAATTCTGTAAGCTGAATGCTATTTCCACGTTGGTCACCATGGTGAACACAAATAAGCAAAATTGACTGAAATGGTAACAAAGAAGGGAGAAAATGTGCTTTTGATAGAATTTGACGAGTTCCATGTAATCAGCAGAGTGGCAACTATAAAGACCGGTTGCAGCATCTAGTCCAATGACTTGACAAGTAACAGGGCTTCGAAAATTAGCACAACGGACAAAGGCGTGTGCAGACTATTCTCAACAGATAATGAGAAATAATATTAAGTGATAAGACATCCTGTATGTTTATAATATTTACCTTTGGAATGAGCTCTCATTCTGTTTCAGAGCAAGTGTTGAGAACAAACTGTGGCTTTTTAATCACTAAGGATACATCTGAGAAAATAGCTCATTCCTAATTTCTCAGTTGAGTTCGACAAGAGCTAATTGCAAAAGGATTAAAACCTTGAAAACTGCTTTGTTCAGCTTATTGTTTCAGGGTTCCCTTTGGAGTGTGGATGATGTGTTTATTTGACATAATAAATACCACCATCCGCTTTGTTCCAGGAACCAGAAGGTTATGTGCTTGCCCAAGGAATTTCTCCGTTGTTTATATGTAAGGAAACACTGCTCTGTTTTATTGGAGGGGCCATCGCAGCTTTCTTAAATAGGGAATGCAGAGAGCTGGCTTTCTCCACACACATCTGAGCACAGCAACCAGAAAATACCCTTCTGCGCCCCAAAGCCTAGCAGTTCTCGAACAAGTTACTGAAAGGACTGTGTTCTTCACTTAGGGACCCAGCGCTTTTCTTTGTGTTATCGGTGTATCCATTTAGGCCTCAGTTGTATATTTCTTAAAATATTAGATTGGAGTATTTTGGCATGGACCGTACATAGATTGAGGAAAGCTGGGAATCAAATAAAACCACTCAGCCAGCCAAAGTTAAGTGCAGAACCCTGAGGAGTAAGGTAGCCACAAATTAAGAATCCTGGAGTTTTTTGAGGGGTTTTTGTTTGTTTGTTTGTTTTTAAATACATACCCTGCCATATGAGGAGGGCAGTTGTGTGAAATGCATGCTTTGCGGTGACTTAGACTGTATGCAACAGAGCAGCCTTTCCAAATAGCTGAAAGCTCTCTGCTCCCTTATGATTTCCAAGAGGTACTCCTTAAATGGGCATAACTAATGGGTGATTGGCAAGTGAACAACAGAAGGCTGAGTCAGAGTGACCTGCTGGAGCCAGCCCGTGTGTGTGTGTGTGTGTGTGTGTGTGTGTGTGTGTGTGTGTGTGTGTAGGGAAGGGGGAGCACTGGGCCAGGGCTGGGGTGAAAAGAGGCTTGCAAGCTTAGCAGAATGTTTGAACAAGACAAAGAGCACTTCCAGCAACCAAATAAGGAAGTCAGCGCTGAAGGATTTCAGAATAGAAGTGTGTCAGAGATGCGAGGCCATCTGGGAGAGTAAAAATAAGCAAAGAAAAATGTCAAAGGATTTTTGTGTCACTTGCTAACACAAAATATATAGAGAAAATAGTTTCGCTGGGCTTTAAGAAGGGGTGAGAAATACAAATTGTCTCTCTGTCTTTCTGTTGGCTTTTGTAGACATGTGTGCCTGAAGAGATGTTTAGAGACTCTTTGAACAGCTGAAATAATAAGCATTCCCTTGTTAAACATGGAAAAATGCAAATTGTACATTAAAAGCACCACAGCATTGCTTTTATGTATAATTTATGGAACTTTTAGCCAAAGATGATGAAAGTTTCCAAAAAGCCACAAAAGTATCTTGAATCACATATTCAGATATATCCTGAACACTGAGTTATAATTGTATCCTTTGAGGAAAAGCTTAACAAATTAGTTAAATGTCAATTAGACATATCATCTAATTTAAATATGTTGATAGTTACTAAAGATGTCAAAAGAAGCAAATTAGGCAGAGATACTCCCAGTACCTGTTTTATTCTTCTCAATCTCATCTCTCAAACTCTCCTAAGGGGTAAATAATATTTGTCAGCAATAATGTGAATTAACATTGATTTTATTTTGATACTTTTTTGTAGTATGGGTGGAAGAAGACAGAGGTTTGGGAAAAGAATTTCAGGATACCCCTAAACATATTTAGAAACAAGTTTTTGTATCACAAAGCCAACATACAGGAATTCTCTCTGTTAACTAAGATATCAATTTATTTATGTTGACAGCTAGGAATTGATATAAGGAATTCATCCTGGGTCAGAATTTTTTGGGTCTTTTTTTTCTGTTTTTTATCTTGACGCTATTAGAAATGTCCCCATTCCCCCGCCACCACCCGCCACCACCCACCCCCTGTTCCTCTTTCTTCTAGCTATCACTGCACTGTTGTCTGCGTCTGTGAGTTATGTATGTATGTTCTTTGGCTGCTCCCTTCCTCGATAACTTTAAATAGCTGGCAAGTTCAGGTTAGGCAAGTGAATGAACCTCCCCTTCTGCGCCCACCTCATAAACACAACTGGGTATCCCATACTTGAATTGAAACTGCCAGCACACTGATGGTAAATAGAGTTTGAACAGAGAGCTGCCTGGAGGGTAAGAAAAGGGGACACCATGGTGAACAAAGATGAACGCTGCATGGAGGTAATCCCAGAATGCAGTGTGTTCTGGTTTCAAGAATAATTGCCCCCTTAAATTTGGATATAAGCCCTATTTAATAAGCCAATTGTTATTCCCCTCTTCGGGAAACTCAACCTGATGAGAGAATGTTTATCATCACTTACAAAAAATTAAATTTTTTTAAGAAGGCAATTTAACAATAAAGGTCAAAAGTTATACGAACAGCCTTTGACCTCCAAATCATACTTTTCAGTATTTGCCCTGAGGAAATAATTCAAAAGAGGAAAAATATGTTTAAGACTGAAGATGTTCACTATAGTATTTTGTACAATTTCAAAAGGCAGAAAGACACCTCAGAGCCAAGTAACACAGCATGTTAATTCTCTTCTCCCAATTGATAGAATATTATGCAGCCACTAAAACTAGGAATGATTAAGACTGTGGCGGCAGAATCATTAATGATAAATAATATAATGAGGCTGAAAGTTAGCTTGTCAAATTATACACATTATACTTTGAAGACTGGAAAAGAACACGGAGAAAATAATAGTGTTAATACATTATGAATGTGGTTACATTTTTGTTGCCGTTATTTTGTGTTTTCATAATAAACCCCTTTTTAAAAAGACACCGAAAAGCTAAGAGGCAATTTCTAGGGTAAGAAAGAACTGAGGCTTCAGAGGTTATCTGGTCAGCAAATGTAAGGCTCTGTTTGCATAGTTAATGATATTATCACAGACTTTATGAGTCAGAGAACTTCTTTACTGAATTAATATGTCGATTATGTCATAATAGCACAGCTGTAGTTCTGAGAAAAACCGGCTGGAACTGCAGAGGCCCCCAGACTCTTTTTGTGTGATCTTTCCAAGAGAGCTCTGGGTAATGAGGAGGAGGCAGAGGCCGGCAGCCAGTCCCGGATTCAGAAGCCTCACAACACCGGCCTACTTTAAAGAGAAGATAGAGCGCACCCACCCAAGCGTCTCCTTCTCAAAGCACCCAACAGCACCCGGTCACAAGCCTGGATGTCCCGAGCTCTGAACTCTGACCTCAGCCCTGGGCGAGAGCAGGCCATTTAATCTTCCAGTGCTTCACTTTTGATGACCCCTCTGCTACTGAAAGAAATTAGAAGGGCTTCTAAGTATTTAGAAAGCACATTGCATAAATCAGCTCATTTGAATTATTCTATTTACAGGAAAAGTTATTTGAAACTTAGAACCATGCACAAATTATTTACATACCTAGGTGTTAAAAAGCAGAGAAACAAAGAAATAAATACATCTTTATAGAACTTTAATGATCATTAATAATAACTGTTTAATAATTACAGATGTTAGATGTAATTCCATCCAACTCCCTATAGTGCAGATTTGAAAACCGAGATCCAGGACTTGGAGAAGATCTCGGAGTGAGTTAATGGTGAGCCAACTCCTTCGTTGAGTATAGTATTTAAGTCCCCAGTGGATGTTTTTCTATCAGGTATCTACTTATCATCCCTCCCTTCTGTCTCCCCTCCTGTGGTGAATTTAAATAGCACTTCTGTCAGTCTTGTTTTGATAGACTAAGAGTTTAAACAGCTTTAATCCATATTATTATTGGCTTAGTCAAGGTGATACCTTAACTGTTTGCTTCATCCAGTTATTTAGAATATAAATTCCTCGATGGCACCATGTGGCCATGTTTTTCAGTGATAACAATAGAAATCGCTACACTTATTGGTAGGAATACTGTGTGCATTGTGCCAAATCATTTGTATCTCATTTGATCCTCACAGCAGCCTGTGAGGTGCACAGTATCACCGGTTCCACTTTACACAGGAAGAAACGGAGGCGCAGAGAGGTTAAATACATTGCCCAAAAACAAACGCCCAGCAAGTAACCAAACGGGGATGCAGACCCAGAGCATGAGCTCTTAAATATGAAATCATACTACTTCGTGGATGTGTAGGGAAATCTTTTGAGGATGCACTTAAAGTATCACAAGTAGATGACAATTCTCTTGAAAATGTCAAAGGGTAGGAGAAAGAACTTCCATTTTTAACTCAGAAAAAAAAGTAGTGGGTTTTGGGCGGGGAGTGAGGAGGGGAGAAAATGTAGATAACTGTACTTGAACAACATTAAAAAATAATAATAATAATGGGTTTTGAGCTGTCCAAGCCAGGTATCCGAGTGGTAATTTGTCAGTCTGAATATGAGAATGATAATTACAGACAGCTCCAAAAATTACATGCAAAAACATTGGGGGCAACCATAGGCACTTTCAACTATTATATATAATATCAGTGAAGGACTCTAATGAGACTATTCTTACATACTGTGTGGATCTCAGTTAAAATTGTTGAGTAATAGATGTCTCTGTTTCCTTGGATTATAGGTTCTGCCACATCAGTAGAAAAAAGTTTTGACAGGTCAAATGCTCTACTTGTCCACAGCATCCAAGTTCCAAACATAGCAGACATAGCGCTGCACCCATAATACTCAGCTCCGACAAGATAGGGGTGGGATCCAGGCGGGCAGCCTCTCTGCCTCTGCCCTGGCTTTCTCAAGTCTTCTGTTTTCTAGTATTAAGTTGAATGTCCATGTACAGAAATAATTCAAAGGAATTACCTCCCTTCATTCCATCCCCTTCCCCAAACTAGTGGAAAATGGACCAAATTGCTTCGTCTCAAATTAAATTTACATATTGAAGTTACATGTCTATGAGCCAAATAGTGCTAAAGGGGAAGCTAGACATGAAAGTCCTAAAGCAGACTCTTGGCCAGACTATGTCTGGTGAACTGAGTGGTTTGTTTGTTTGTATCTTAAAACAATGGGATATCAAGTTTTTTTGGTCATGTAACCCCTGTAGAAAAATATTGTGTGTATGTGTATACATATATACATACATGTATATGTAAGATATAGACATATATTATGTATTATTACATGTATTGTAAAATGTATATAAAGATAGAAAATTTTAAATAAGAAGATAAAGAGAAGTTTTAATATTTTTTCTCACTTTTCAATGGATTATCATTGAAGACCATTACTCTGTGTAATAGCTCAACACCCATTTGAAGAGTTGCTACTAAAGCCCCACACCCAGGTCGGGGTGGGTGACCTTCAACCTAATCCCAGAACCATCTAGCTGGAGAGAACTTTAGTGATTGTGCTGTCCAACCCCTCCATTGAACAGGTGAGGACACTTCACCTGTTCATGAGATTAAGGGACTTTTGCCTAAAGACCTCATTTCCAAGAAGACTCAGGACCTGATGAGATCTTTTATATATTTAAAGCCTAGTATTCTTGAACTAAGAGAGTCTACCTTCAGTGTTCTCACCACAAACACAGTAACTATGTGAGGTTATGGATATGTTAATTTGCTTGACTGTGAGAATAATTACACAAGGTATGCTTATATGAAAAACACATTGTATACCTTAAATATATACAATTTTTATATGTCAGTCATACTTTTAAAAAGCTGGAAGAAATCAGTATTAAATAGGTATGTGATAACAATGAAAACCAGACTTAAGAATTGTTTTACCAACTAGAGGTGTTTTTCTGTTTCGGGTTTTTGTTGTTGTTGTTTTGTGGGGGGCGGGGGTTGTAGCAAAGTGCTCTCTTTGTCCCATGAACAAATGGAAATTGAAAAGAACTCTTTAGGAATTTAAAAAGGGAAAACCTCATTTTGCAGATGAGGCTGAAGGACGCCAGGATCAGTAAATGCTTAGAGAAGGGTGGTGGCGAAATGAGAGGGGGTGACGAGGGAAGTATCAGGAGCTGCGCTCTGAACTAGAATCACATCCTCCCACGTTGCAGCCTTCAACTGGGCGCTCACTCATTCTTCAGGCACAAAGGAGCCCATCTTCTGAATGCTTTGGGGACTGTTGTTCAGCCTTATAAGGGTATCCAAATGAATTAACTATTGTGCTTCACCTACGTTTCAGTAATGCACTTTCAGAGGGCAGCTTTATTTCCCCAGATGTGCAGTCTGTTCACAAGGGAGTCATGAGTAATTAACTCATAAAAGAAAAGTCCAAATGAATGAACAACTGCAAAGCACCTGTTGTTAACAGCTGATTGTGTCTCCTCGCTTAGATCACAAAGAGCTTGAGAATAAGAGACCGGGTTACCTTCATGTAGAAACTTGTGACACCTACAGATTTAGGCTCACACAGAAAACCACTAGATGGTAAAATTTATAGCTAAAGAAAGGAAAGAAGATTTCAGATGAACATCAGCTACCCAAGATTAGGGATGTGTATGACCGTCATGGGCCGCAGGCGCTTTCATCTTTGTGGGTGCCTTTCTTCATTTAAAAAAAAAAAAGAATTATATTTTACAACTGCATTAGTGTGAAGAGGAATACAACCCAAACTGGACTCATTATTACATAATTATCCTTATAATATTCATTTATATTCATTTTTCTCCCTTCTGAGCATAAAAATATTTAAAATTTAAAGTTTCTGTGGGCTGTAGAAAGTGGCGTGGGTGCTGGTTCTGTTCCCACTGTGCCTGATGGGTGGCCCTGCCTGAGGTGATGGGCAAGGACACTTCATAAACTGCAACTGACCTCACCTCTTCTTACCCTCCTTGTAATACTGAGCATTGCAAGTTCCCTTTAACTTCTTTTTTCTATTTCTCTCGATACTTCTTTCTGAGCAACAGGTGGCTCAAGGATCCCTTTCTCCTGAAGTAACATCATTTGCCTAGAAAAGCCAGTGGGTACCCTCAGCCAGCAAGCCCTGTGGATTTGAGAACTTTACTTCCTAAATCTTACTTCTTCCACTTTGCTCAGAAATTACATTTTTAAAACTGGTGCTCTGTAGGGCTACTCATGCAGAGCCTTTTGGTCATGGCAGGATGACGATGAGGCAGGTGACTGAATCCAAAACTAATTCTTCGGTGATGCCGAAAGACTGTGCCTTTGTTCTAAAAAAATAGAGTCAATGGAGAGGATAGTTTTTGTCAGACCAGTTTATCCATTACTGGGACATAAGGCTCTGTTAAGTGTCATACAGTGGGCAAACAAACAAGGGAACAAAGACACCAAAGTTCTTTCAAGCTTAGCTTGCACCACCCACAAAGGATGGAACTATGATGTTACCACCTACAAGCAAATGAACTAAATGCAACCATGGGCTGAAACATGTATATACCTGTTGCTAATAAATCAATCTGTAATGGGGCTTTTTAAAAAATTGAGATAATGATTTGCAAAGAGCTTGGTTTTAAGGAGGCAAGGCTCAATTTAGTCTTTATTAATGGTGGCTGTCTTTTTTCTTCCACCGAAAACTTTGTTTTCTGAATCTTTTTTTGTCAACTTTGCTCAAAAATTACCCTTTTAAAACTGGTGTTCACTTATGATTTCCCTTATGTAATCTTCTCTCTTTGAACTCTATTCATGTGCCACAACTTACTACATATTATAAAGGACATGATCATCTGAAAACATTTATAGGCCACTAGCTTCCTTTAATATAACAGATTGAACCAAAGTTTAATTTGATGAGACTCTTGATTTCCCATAAAGTGATCAAATTCCCTCAAAGTTAGTTCACTCTTTCTAAGATTACTAAAAACAAAAAGAAAACTATGATACACTGATATAAGAGTAATCTCAATTCTTTGGAACAATGGGATTATTTTTTACGTCTAATGGGATCTTTGGTAAAGATATCTTGAAATCTAGTACTTCATTGTATCAGTGGCAAGAAAGTATGTCCGTTTAATGGGCCCATAACAGGCAGTATTAATAGTATTAAGTTAATTGTTTTAACTGTCAATAATGTATACTATATAGCCCATAAATTTATTCCTTTAACTACTGTTACCAAATATGTCATTGTATGGGTCTTAAGATCTACATCCAGGGAATTTTCCAGTGTAAAAACGTGTTCATGAAATTTCTGTTTTTAAAGAAAATTTAATTGGAATATATGACTCCCCTTATTCTCTCTCCTCTCATTCCCTTCCCATACCAAAGCCTAGATTTGCATGTTTAATTGTTTCAAAGACATAGACGGCAAAATATTCTCAATAATTCTCTCAGGAGTTGGATATCTTTGCTAAAAAACCTTTAACTGCAGCACCCCAGCCAATCTCTATGTATTTACCTAACGAGAAAAACTAAGTACTTCCAATAACATAACCTTATTCATTTGAACCAGGGGACTCGTGTATTAATTCAAGGACATGGGTGCTCAGGTTTAGAATGTGAAGGATTTGGCAGAGGGAAGGTCTCGGGATAGGAGAAAACAGGCCCAGTTCCCTTCTTTCTGCCAAGGTGGTCGCCTGTTTATATCCTGTGGGAGCCTATGGCTTCCTTTGCGTTTAAATCATCTTTCTGAGAAAGGCGCGGCAACGCTTGTAGCAGCTCTGTTACTGAGGTAGTTTTACTTTCTGTATATCGGGAGCACCAATGGAGTGACAGGTGACCTGTGTGTTTTTGAAGCATCCAAATGAATCTATATGAAGTGCAACACAGTTTCCTTGTGACAGTATCACCGTAGATAATAGTGTTAAGAGAATCAACCAAGTTATGTGTCATCTCACCCACAACATATAAATTGCCATTAGAATTAATATATATGTAAAAACATGTAATACTAAACTGATTATGTCATATTAATCCATGATCGGTCACTGTATTTATAAGACACAGCTTAAGGTTTTTCTTACGCAGGATCTAGTTAAACTCATCAGTCAGCTCTTAGCAGTATTTCACCATTTACTCAGGAAAGTCACATAAAAAGGCAAATTCCTACTTGTAACTATGCCTTTTCAGTAATCCATGTGGAATCTGTGGATGATTCCATCAAAGCCAGCATAACTCATTTGATTTGGAAAAGGGTACTTAATAATGAGTCAGATGCTTTAGTGGGTGAAGCAGGGCATGTTTAGAAGCTGCCTTAACTATTTCAGGTCAAGCAAGCATTTTGGTGCACACTCAAACTTTGCAACAATAAATTACTAATTTACTAATAGAGATCTTAGTATCCTGAGATTGTTAAGGGATTTCCATAAATATGTACTTTTAAAACTAAATTTATTACAGTGACATTGGTTAATAAAATTATATACGTTTTGAGTATATAGTTCAATGATGTATCATCTCTATATTGCATTGTGTGCACACCACCTAAAGGCAGATCTACCATCACCATAAATTTGGTGCCCTTCACCCCTTTTTCCCCCACCCCATCCCCTTCTCTCTGGTAAATACCATGCTGTTGTCGGCATCTCTGAGTTTTGTTCTTCTTCTTTGTTCATTTGTTGCTTTTAGTTTTATATCCCACATATGAGAGAAATCATATGGTTCTGAACTGTTCCTGTTTGAGTTATTTTGCTTAGCATGATATTCTCAAGATCCATCCATGTTGTCACAAATGGCAGTATTTCATCTTTTCTTATGGCTGAGTAGTATTCCATTGTATATACAGTTTTTGCTCCAAATTTATAATCCCTGAAGTTTTGGTTCTGGAGTTAACAATTTATATTATTGCCACTCCATGTAGCATCTGTGTGTCCTTGGGCAAGTTACCTAACCTCTCTGTGCTTACTGTCTTCCTCAATGAAGGGGGCATGATGGTAACAGCCATACCCTCCATGGCTTTTAGAGTGAGATAAAATGGGAGAATGCATGTGAAATGATTGGCAGAGTGTCAACAGAGTAAAGTTCAGGTTATTTGTTTTTACTCTGTTCCTAACTAAATACTGTGTTTTGTTAAAAAAAAAAAAAATTCCTGAGATACTAGAAGTTTATCAATGGACACATTCAACGGGGAAGAAAACTTACCCCAACCTGTTACATCCCAAACAAGATATTAGGCACTGCTCAGACAGCCTCTCTATCTTCTCAACAGCAGTCCAAGGTAAATGCCTTTACCTTCATTTTGCAGAGGAGACGACAAAAACCCCGTGAGTTTCAGGTCATGGAGAAACAAACAGCCTTTGGTTGGCTTCAGTGTGTCAGGCTCCAAAGCCCAGGCCTTCTCAGGAGCGCCCTTCCCCTCGGCTCCCTCGTCTGGACCCTGGTAGCTCTGACTCTCTGATTCCTCCAGAGTTTCTTTAGACGTTCAGGGTCTACTTTGCTCTCACAAACTCAGCCTGTTCTTTTGTTTATGGTTTCATGGTTTTTCTTTACATTCCACAACCGCAGACCTGTGGGTTGTCATGTTCCCTCTATGTAGCATTGTTCATGTCCCCTGGGTTCTAGTCACATTTACACCAATACAAACAGCCCCATTTTCTTTTTCCCGTATTCTTTCTTCCTTTTATTAATAAAAAGTTATGTACAAAGAGGCAGAAAGCTACCTTGGCCAATGGAATACACTGATTTGTTTTTATGTTGAAAGTATAAATTGTCCTTGGAGGTTTGCCACCCCTCCACTCCTAATAGTCTGTGTTCGTAATCAAATAATTCACAGGGCTTGACCTCTTGAGAAGACCCACATTTTTACTTTTAAAGGTGTCTTGCATTTGTTATAATAATTTGGTAGTTGTTGCTATTGAAACAAATATTCCATATAAAATGCTGTGATTAATTACCGAGTCAAATTCAAAGGGCTCCAAGATTTTTAAAAAGTGCTCATTAAAAAAAAAAAAAAGAATAAAAGCCCGTCTCGAACATTCTATTATCAGAAACATTTTTCCCAAAATAATATCAGTTGGGTCCAATATCAGGTAGAATCTATAATTACTATTTTTTTAGTTTTGTTCTTGTTTGTTGAATGTGGTGCAGTGCCCTTGCAAATGTTTATATCAAGATCATTTAACCAAGGCTCTGTGCCTTTTAAAGATAAAGCAAGAGGTAAATCAATAAGTTTTTTAAAATAATACCAAAGCACTAGAAATAAATGGGAATAGACTCTTATTCTGAACTGATATCACAACATGTGTTATATATACCATAGATCGCTCTGAGGGAATACACAGCAATAACCTCCTACTAGAGAATGTGCCAGTCTAGAAGCTAAGAATCTTCTAAGAAAATTACAAGTTTTTGGTAATTTTCACTATTTTCAGCAAAATGCCTTTTACTGCTATGTGTAAATAAAAGTGAAAGTACCTTTTTTGGCTTTAGTTTATACGTTAGAAAAGCATGGTTGGGCAACGAATACTTGTGGTGGTAGCTTTTCTGATGGACACTTGGCAAGAAGACACTTACTTGATTTGCTAAAATATTATTTGCTATGGTGAGCATTTTTGAGATAGGTGCTTTGTAGTACCTGCCAGCAATTATATAGCTATATATCTATTTCTGTGTCTGTCCAGTGAATACCATTTGTTTTTAGCTGTCTTTTGTTGTCTTAGTTTTTAACCACCCGTGTTTCACTTTTTTCATTTGTGAGAGAGACTATGAAAAGGAGAATTAAGGAATGAGTGATTAGAAGGATGACCTTCACCCATTACACACTCTATCATGAACAACTAGAAAACTGAGCAAATTAGTTCATCTCCTGTTGGTACATTTGATGCTACAGATCTGTGAGCCAAAGCGTGGAATGGGTGAAGCTAGACGTGGAAGTTCTAAAACAGACCCTTTGCCCGATGCTTCCAGTAAGACCAGAGAGAGTCCCTCACACATTTGTTCACCACCCCTTTCATCTTACCTTAAAACCTCAGAACTCTAAGTTTTAGCTAAGGGAGAATGACGAAAGAACAGTCTAAAGAGAAAGTTCTTGATCAGAATCTGCAATGTTTACAAGAGGATAGAGTGTTCTTTTTCAAGCTTGGCAGAAATTCCTATCAGTGCTTCTACTGAGGAGAATTTTCACCAGTCTGGGGCTGGCCAAAGCAGTAGCTAAGATGTGCCCATGCCTCCCACATTTCATGCGCACAGCTTTAGGAGTTGAAACCATCATAATATTTAGTGTTTTGTACCAGTTCCTGAAGCCCTCCTGGATTTGAGCTCTGAACAATGAAAACTGGCCCACATGAAAGCTTCTTTATGGACTGTTATAGTAGGAATAAGGCAGAGATGGCCGATCTAATGGGTCGTCCTTCATTTGCTGCCACTTGAGAGTAAAGGAGTTGGGCAGGTTTTCTGGCAGTTAATCAACTCTCCCAGTCTCTTCCATCCTAGACACACTCCCATGGTATATAAACGCTTGAGGTGGTAGTAATCCTTGCTTATCTATTTTATCTTTTCTCTGCTTATGTTGAGAATGGACTTCTAAATCATAAAATCACAAAATTTAAGAACTATAACTTTAAAATTCATTAAATTAATTCTGTTGTTGTAGAAATAAGAAAACCCCAGATTTCCACAGTTAATGGCACAAGGCCATTAAGTCCTAACTCATTTTATTTTATTAAAATTTATTTTTATTTAAGTAGAGTTGGTATACAATCTCATATTGATTATATTAATTTGTGGTGTACAGTATAGTAATTCAACATTTTTATACCTTAAAGTGTGATCACCCCACTAATTCTAGTGATCATCTGTCACCTTATAAATTTATCACGATGTTGTTGACTTTATTCACCTTCCCCTTTTCACCCATTCCCCTCACCCTCTCTTCTGGTAACCATCCCTTTGGTGCCTGCTTCCATGAGTCTGTTTTTGTTTTTTGTTTTGTTTTGTTTTGTTTTGTTTTATTCTTAGAGTCCATGTATAAATGAAACCATATGGTATTTGTCTTTCTCTGCCTGACTCATTTCACTTAGCATAATACTCTCTGGATCCACCTATGTTGTAGCAAGCGGCAAGATTTCATTCATTTTTATTGCTGTGTAATATTCCATTTTGTGTGGATGCATATATTCCATCTTCTTGATCCATTCATCTGTTGATGGACACATATGTTGCTTCCATAGCTTGACTATTGTAAATAATGCTTCAGTGAACATAGGGATGCATATATCTTCTCAAATTAGTGTTCTCATTTCTTTTGGATAAATACTCAGAAATGTAATTTCTGGGCCATGTGGTATTTCTATTTTTAGGACTCTTGCTTCAGTGTCAGACTGTAGTCTGTGAGGAAACCCTGGGATGTACCAAGTGATGCTTTTCTATTGCCCTAATGGTCAGTTAATGCAGAAATCAGCCAACGAAAAATTCAAAAGTCAGCAAAGTTAAACAGCGATGTACTGAGGTATTTTTTCACCTGTCATCATCTCAAAAATTGAAAGGATGAAAATGCCTTTTGTGCCTGGCTATTGGATACTGTAGGTTACAAAAGAAGTAGGTTATAGAATAATATGTAAATGATGATCTAATCTGTGTTTAAAACATGTTTAAATACACATACAAAAGTCTGGAAGAGTGGATGGTAGTGTTAAGCGTGTTTATCTCTGAGAGTAGAATTACAGAGAGACAATCACATTGGAGTTCTTGTTTGAATATTTTACAGACATAATTTAAGCTAAAAGTTGAGTAAAGCTATTTCAGAAAGATAGGGTCCGACTATGAACTTAGAAACCCCACTGTCCGATATTAATGATGAAGATAGGGATAAAATTACTGGGCCATTTAAACATAGTCCACTAGCTATTCAAATCTAGTTGACATTTATTGGTATTTACTTGCTGACCATTGTGTAGAAAGGGCCTGACACAATAATAGGTGTTCAATAAATGTTAGATATTAGCATTCATTCATTTTATTGACAGTTTATTGTGTGTAAAAGAGACTTGGTCCCACTGGTCGAAGGTCACACAGTATGGTGGGACAGACAGGACAGAAACAATTGTGATATAGTGTGCTACCCAGCAACTATAGGGTTATGTATTGAGCCAGGGGTGTCCTTCACTGAGTGTGTAAAAGGAAAAAGCTTCTGATCTGGACTTAGGGTGAAGCCCACAAAATTTACAAGTTTTACATAGGAAACTAATTTTTGAATCAATGAGTCAATTTCTTCCTTTAAAACACTTCTGTAGAAACCCCCATTGTAGTAAGTGCACACAAGTGACTCAGATCCTCTAGTAGTTTATGACAGAAGAACAGATGGTAAGGACAGCGTTCCTAAGAAGTTGCTAAATCAGAATGCTACGCTTTTTACCCTAAGGGTCCTGAATTTAGTTACTCACTGAGACACAAATCAGAGTAAACTAATTAATGGAAATCTAGAAATTATCCTTTCATTCTGCATGATACCTGCAAATCCTCAGTACCCAGGTTAAAGGTGAGCAGCCCAAAGGAGGTGGACCTTCGCCATTCCACCCTACCCTTCCCCCCACACAACCCCGCCCCGTCCCCCCCCTCCCCCTCCCGCCCCCACGCCCTGTCATTCCTTCAGGACTTCTTCCATTCCACAGGGAGCATTCATTCCTCTGCCCTCAGTCCTGCCCTGGAGTCAGATTTATTGGACACTACGTTTTAGTCTATAGAGGAAAAAAACACAAGCACAACTCATCCTAACATGCAGCCAACATTTCTGTTGGTCTAGAAAAGAGAATTAAAAGTTAAATGCTTTCCCGTTATCAATTTTTGAAAGTTCCGGGAAAGCTCCATTCTTCACTTAGCTGCCCTGGAAGGGGTTTGAGACCAGAAAAGGGGAGGGGCTTGGTTAGGAGGAGGGGGCTGGGAAGCGGGCGCTAAACTGGGGGCCGGTTCCCCGGAGCCGAGCCCCGCCTCCTTTTCTCCTGCTCCTGCTGGCCTCTCAGGCCGGGACTGAGACTCTTATTTTGAAGGACCGCAGGCAGAAGCTTTTCCGAGACTCACTGAGTCACAGCGGTATATAGCCCTGGTACCTGCCGGGTGCCTCAGCCGGCAGAGGCTGCGCTGGACCGCGGACAGGAATTAGAGCCCGGTGGGGCGCAGCTCTGAGATCAGAGGTAGGCGCTGGAGTCCGCCCCTTGCCCTTGCCACTGGTAGAAAAGGATGAATTAAAGGGAGTGAAGGGTGCAGGGTGGCCGGAGACCTGGGGGTGGGAGGGCTTTAGAAGGAAAAGTGGGTGTGGGGAGGGAGGCAGAAAACCTTGTAAATGCAGTGTTCCCACCCGCTGATGGTCTACTCGCAGTTCCCTCCGTTCCCGCCCCCACCCCCCTTGCGTGATCTGTGCTGGGACCTTTGAAAGCTGAGCTCTAGATGGGAATTTTGCATCATAACAGGGCTGGGACTGGGGATGCTTTGCTGCCATGAGTGATCTCTCCGGCTCTTCAAACTTTTCCTAGCCCATTCCTCCCTTAATCACGGCCTCTCTCCATGGAGGGTCAGACCTGGATTGGGAGGACAGAGAACGCTAGGCTGGCAGAGATGGGGGGCTGGGGGATGATTTCATTCCTGGGCAGCTGGTGGAGGAAGGAGGGATCCATCCATCCGGAGACAAGCCTGGGCGATGCACCCTCTCCCCTCTCCAACCCCATCCGCCTTTCTTTAGAAAGAGTTCGTGCTACCCTGGCGCTGCTCAAAGACCGTTTGCGTGTAACCGGGGCTACTCTCCCTTGCCAGTACGCGGTGGCCAGCACACAGTAGTTGCGCTTTGCAGGCTTGCTGGTGCTGTGGACCCTGAGCTCCGCCTCTACCCTGTTAGTGGCTCTGGCTTTGTTAGCAGCGACTCAGATCGGGCCAGGACGTGGCTGCAGCTTTAGCAGCCAACTGAAAGGATTTTGTGAATAGTCAGGCTGGCCTCTCTCTAGGATGCTGTGTGTTTCCCGGTTTGGGGGCGGGGGTCTGGACCCCGGTGGTAGCGGCCCCACCTCCAGGCTGGGGACTTCTCTCATTTGCCTTATTTAATATTTGGGGGCGTATCTTTCCGGAATGATGAGTGGTTCAAGACTACAGAGTGGAGAGTTTGTTCACTTGAGCTCGGAGTGAGTTTGGGACTTTTGCACTGGCCAAGGGGGACAGGCAACGGGTTTCCTTGGGCGCAGACATCTTCCCACCGTCCTGAACCGGGTCTTGCTTTTGCGGTAGGCCTGGGCTAGCCAAGCCCTATTGCTGATCTGCAGTTGAAACACCAGGACCACTGTGCACTAGTCAGACCCAGGGGTCTTTAGGCTCCCTAGGCTAGCTGGCTCTACATTTTGATTTGCAGTCACATAGAACGAGCAGGAAAAAGCAGAAATGGAGAGACCCAGGCCTCTGATGCATGTAATAGTACGTTCCTGGGTAACCAGCTTTTGGAAAGCTACCCTTACCACCAGTCCCACCCAGCCCCGGTCCTTCAGGCATAGCATAGCAGTAGTCTTACCAGCTCTGGAACTGCAGAGCTTTCCTTTGAGGATATTTGCTTGGTTTGTGTGAGGGAGGCTTCTGTCAAAACTGTCTCAATAACTGCCACTGAGGAAAAATTGGCCAGCTGATTGTCCAGGGACTTTGGTTTGGATACTTCAACCGCAATGGAAAGACATCAGCTTTTTTACATCCCCAACAAAAGAGGATATTATTTTTCTCAAGACCTGGCAAACTTTGATTTAGTAATGAAAGGTTTGAGGGAATTTTTCTTCCTAATCTGTTTATATTGTGCCTTAAGGGATTGTAAGGGTTATACAAGAGAGAGGAAGTTAAGTGGTTAGCACATCCTTGAACAATGTATAATGAACAGGCAAGAGCTATATAATCAACAGATTTTTCAACTGATTCCTAAGCTTTATTTTTTTTACTTACTCCATTTGTTATACATAAAATAAGATTTATTTAATATTTATCCTACTTTGTTTGTCTTTACAATAAGCATTGGGATGGGTTGCCCAGTGCCCACTCCACATCCATTAGTAGGAAACTGGACATGTACAATGAATAACAAAATATGCCAATATCCTACCGATCTATTTGGCTGTGTGAAAACTTGAGGCTTTTCATGAAGAGCATGGGTAGGTGGTTGAAAATAATGTAGCTTCAGCAGTCTGTGACTGTTGAAATCTGTGAATCATAGAATTCCGGCAGCTGGTGTGATACAGTAGCTTACCTGTGTTAAATGGTGTAATAACTGAATGCTCAGTCTGCCCCAGGTGAGGATGTTGTCTTCATAAACAAGAGACATCTGTCCTAGTTAGAGCGGCCCTGTTTTGCTTCAGCATATCCTGTGGGCTCTAGTTTTTAGTTGACTTCTCACATTTTTTAAGATAAAATACAATGCGAATATTACTTACCACCTTGCACCATGGTTGATGTTTAAAACTTTATTTTCCCTCGTAAATCTTATATTCTACTATATTTGAAACAATTATGTACTTCTGAATTATAATGCATTAACTGGAAATTATCAAGGCATCTACACTGCTCAGTGTGCTAAAGTCATTATTTTAAGAGGAAGCTATTTGTTTGTTCAAACAATTATTAATTGTCGAAACAATTGTTGATTTCCACCCCCCTGCTTTCCAGATTACTTTCACAATTATTGAGAACCGTGAAAATACATGTTAGACATTGTCTTTCCCTTTGTGTATCTTTCCACATAAACAATTTCATATCAAAGTGTTTGGTACTTTTTCAGCATTTATTTCAGAAGATCCAGATAATCATCAGGTAGTCAGAGTTCACTATACTTCTAAAATTACCTACTATTGAACATCTTGCAAAATAATTCTCTTCTTCAAGTAAATGGGGAGAGGGGTCGATGCTAAATATACACTTTAAAAATTAAGCATATGTTAAAAAATTAAAATTAAAATTAAGGCTATGTTAAAAGAGTCCTAAACTCTTCTTTGAAAGTGTTCCCACTATAGTATATTTATTAGCTCATTCTAATAATATTGAGAGACAGAACAAGAAATGGAACTCTACCAGATTTTAAAGAAAGGCATAGGGAAAATAAGAATTTTCTCCAGGATCATCGAGAGATAATACTGAGGCACGAGGATCTGCCTAATTCTATGTCCCAAGGTTTTCACTTTAGAAAGTCTCTGAGAGTTTACACTAATACAAGGGATTTTTTTTTTTTTCAGGAATGCTCTGTATCAGATTTTGTCAAAGGATAAAGAATTAGAGATGGTAGAGGAGAGCGGTTTCAGCCAAGGAGACTTTGTGAGTGGGAAGCAGTGGCCCATCTGGTAGGAAAGGCGTGGAGATAAACGGAAGTAAGGGAAGCGGAGGCGGCGGGGCAGGGGCGGCCCCGTCCGGAGGCAGCGGCCTGTGCCGCTTTCTGCCCGACCCCATCCGCCGTTAAAGGCACGGATCTCTTCCCGATCCGTGAGTCTTAGCTGCCCTGTTGGCTGTATGCCATGATGGCTACCACAAGCTCTTCCAGTTAGGTGAGCCTCTCTTAATGATTGCAAGGAAATAAACTGAAGATGTGGGGTGGTTAGTTGTTCATGTCAGTTCCGACTCTCCCACTGAATGTGTGTTGGCCCAACTGTCAAAGCTCCACCACTATGGTGAGCTAAGAGGCTGATTTCCACAGCTTGGCACAGACTTGTGGAAGGCAGAAAGGCTTAGCTGATGGAAAAGATTTCCTCCCAAGAGAGAAGCTGCCATTTGCAAAGGTGTGTCAGCCAGAAGAAATGAGCAAATGACCGTTTTCTGGTTTCTATTGGCAAAAGTTTGCAATGTTTTTTTCCATATAGAAGTGTTAAAAATAGATTCGTAGGAAGACACACAAAAATAAAGTAAAAAGAACAGACACTGAAGCTTAACCAATAGGAGGGAAGAGAAGAACGAACCTTTGTTAAGTCACTGTCACTAACCAGGTTCTGCTGATTGCATCGCAGTCCTCACCACATTGCGTTCGCACAAAATGCTCTGAGGTGCCCCCGCCACGTTTCTGGTATTATAGAACTGGGAACAGAAACCCCATTCACAGAGACATGAAGCACCACTGGACCACCATCCATGAGAATCTGAAGCTTGGCCCCACTTTGCGAGACAGTTGTGATGCCTTTGAGAAATTGTCCGACTTACTGAGAATTAGCAGCCCTCAGCTTTCAGATGCGTTGGATTCTGGATGTGGATTTGTAAATTGGTTGCTGGGAGCTCTGCGCACACTTTTTCATTGAAACTATGGCACACTTCATGGTTAGGTTCCCAGCATAGCCCAGAAATCGTAGCTGAAATATTCTGCTTTATTAATAGTACCTTAGAATCGAGCCACTATATATATAATATGTTTTTTGTGGGAAAATGTGCTCATAGCTCTAGCTTGATTTTTTTTATTTTTATTAATGGTTTTTAATCCCAGCAACAATGGCAAAAGGACCCCACCTTCTCTTTTTCCACTGAAACCCTGAAGGGAAAATAAAGGCACACAGAGATACATTTCCTTTCACACTCCCCTTATGCTAACAGAGACCCCGCCAGGTACTGCAGAGCTGCAGGGAGGGGGACCCCAGCAGCAGCTAGCTTCACAGCAACCCAGAGGAAAGAGAAGTGAGGGAGAAGGACCTGGTAAGTAAGACAGAAGTTGAGCCCAGCTGCCAATCAGCTGTGAGATCTATTTTGGGTAGCTAGTCCATGTGAGTTGCTGTCGGTTGACATTATTTCCTCACGAAACATAGTTTTTGCTACAGAATCTGGACCTAGACATCAGCCCTACTTAGTTGTATGTTCATGTATTTTTAAAGTCAGGATTAGGTCATTTAAACTTTTAAATGATATTTTTAATAATAGAAGGAAAGCAAATTTACAGGCATTTTAATTTTCTTTTTGATACCAGTCCGTGAAATTAAGTACCTGTTTGGGAGTGGATAGATTTTAGGTAAACTGGGGTACTAATGTACAATTACTATATTCTAAATAACCACATAATAAATACCACATGTTGAACATTTACGTTATATTGGAAAATGTACTGAAACATTTAACACGCTTTGTCGGTTAACCCTCACCACAAGCTCACATAGTAAGTATCGTCAGCTCCCCGATCTGAAAAAGGAGGAACGTGAGATTCTGGGAGGGTAAGTAATTTGTCCAGAGCCACAGAGACCTGAAATGGCCAGGCCGAGGCCTCATTAACACACCAAATATTGCCGAGCAAGTCCTGTGCCCTGGACACTGGCTAAGGCTCCAGGAATGCAGTGGTGACCTAAATGAACAAATATGTGAAAATCCTTGCCTCATGGAGCTTGTGTTCCAGTGGTGGGAGACAGACCATAAATGAAGTAATCTAAACATCCAGTGCTTCCTATGGAATCATGTGGAATTACAGGGGAAAATAAAGCGGAGGAGGAGGAAGAGGAGGAGGAGGAGGAGGAGGAGGAATGCCGGGTTACAGGCGGGGGCTGCAACTCAGCAAGGCAGCTGATCAGGACGAAGCGTGGCTACGAGTCGGCATGACGAGTCCACGAGCACTTCACTGCTGTTTCTCGTGGCAAATCATTTTATCTTGAAATACCTAATACTTGCGTATGTGCTGTCTTCAGTAGCTGTCAACACTCCAGCAAGGGATTGGGGAGCCATCTAAGAACAACAGATAGAGGGCTTGATCCTGTCTATCCAGAGGCCAGAAAAGATGGGGACAGTTGCTGGAGGGACATCCTTGAGATGGCTGGTGCTTGGCCTTTGCAAAGAGCGCAGAGGCAATTCCTCTGGAATCCTGGAAAGAAGGCGGTGACTGGGGGCCGCCATGCAAGGAGTGGCTGAAAGTGGTAGTGGGAGCTTGTGGAAGGTCTCTGCTGCTTGTTTCTGTTTTCTCAGTGGACTAGGATGGGTGGCCATCAGCTGAGAGTGAGGGAAGTTTGAGGAGAGAGAAGGCATGAAACGTCACCTGGGAGAAGAGAGGCCTGAAAGTAGTCAGTGATTTATACACTTGGGGTCTGCCTAGGGGTGAATTCTGCCTCAACGTCCACAGTGCATTGGCCCTCAGGATTCTATAATCTCATTCACATCTTGAGAAGAGAGACTGCCTTTCTTTATTTGTCACTTATACAGACCAAAGCCCTGCACTTAGTAGATGTATGATCGGTATTTATTGAGTGACTACTAAAATAAACTTCATACACATTTGTCCAGAAATTTCATTTAAAATTTTCTTTTTTTAAAGATTTTATTTATTTATTTTTAGAGAGAGGGGAAGGGAGGGAGAAAGAGAGGGAGAGAAACATCCATGTGTGGCTGCCTCTCACACTCCCCCTACTGGGGACCTGGCCCTCAACCCAGGCATGTGCCCTGACTGGGAATCGAGCTGGCAACCCTTTGGTTCTCAGGCCGGCACTTAATCCACTGAGCCACACCAGGGCCTCATTTAAAATTTCCTATGCTAATCATCACATTGATCTCTCTGTACTCTGAAATGCTCTGGCACTTAGAGTCCCTAAAACAGCACTTGAATACAAGTTTATTCTATTGCTTATTATTTTACTGAGTTAATCTCATCTCTCTAATATTAAGATTGAACTTTAGACTACGAAACAACCCTTAATTGTATGTTCTTTTGTATTTCTCTCCAATGACACCCTAAATCAAACCTCATTCCTACCAGATCACACCTTTGTTGAATGACAACAAGGATATCTTCTCCTATTTTGTCACACCCGGTGAGTTAACACACTGTAGGGCATCAACTGGGAAACAGGAAAATCAATAGCAGTAGTTAGGAAGTAGACATTAATGGTATCAACTGAGTTAGGGTCAGAGGAACTAAATGAAGCAGTTGGATTCAGGGGTGGTTAGAAGATAAAATTAACTGCACTTGGCATCAAGGGTATGTGAAGGGTGAGGGAGGCGGGTTTATCAGGCCATACTCCCAGGATCCTGCCAACTGGGGTGGATAGGGCTACCACGTAGAGTGATCAGGACAGGGGGCGGAGGACCTTGTCTATCCAGAAGGCAATACCAAGTGGAGGTGTCCAGGAGGCAGTTAGAAATCTAAGTCTGACATTCAGAGAGATCAGAGTGAAAGACAGTGATTTGGGAATTATCGACACCCATGGTAATTAAAGCCCCGGGAGAAAGGACTTTGCCCCCCACAGAAAGCAGAAAGTGAGAAAATGTAATACCCAGTATCTGAAGGCAGCATTTGACTAAGCTGTAGTCTTGCGAAGCCTGCCCAGTGACAGAATAGTGAAGTAAAGCATATACCCCAGGAAACCACAAATGAACCAATTCAGAACTGGAGCTGGAAAAATTTGTGGTTTTTCTTGGTAGAGCCTCATTTTTTATGTGTCTTCATAACTATAAATGGCTGTATTTATATGAAAAGTGACATGTGGACTTTTAAAAAGATCTATTTTAGGCACTTATTAAGAGACAAAATGTGTCCAAATGTACTCCATACTTTTCTCACATATCACACCATTGTGTAATGTAACTGAATGTTTGAGCACATACTGTCCACACCAGGAACTATAAATCTGCCCAGGCAAGTGACTGCAAGATACCCAGGGACAGTAGATAAGGAGTTGGACCTCGCCTCTCCAAACCTCTTATTTGCAAGAGAGAGTGGTACATAAGAATTTACAAATCTCTCCCAAAGGTAGAAAAATCATCTAGGGATAGGACGGCAGTTGTCCAGATCCAAGCATTCCTTGGCCCTTCTTCAAACACAATCAGCAGGAGATGTCAGTTTGCAAAAATACAAAATGGTTCCATTTAATATTAGTTTGTCTTCTGCTTTTCCAGAACTATTCAACAGATAGATGGTCAGTGAAGCCACCAGATGTGTGAAGCTGCCAGATTTTTTCCCCATTGAGGTCAAATTCCTTGCTTCAGGCTATAAGTAAATGACAGAACCTGAAAAGTTACTTGGAATTATTTTATATTTAGAGACAGGAAAGCCTAAATCTAGGCCCCATCGCAAGCATATCAAAGTTGAGACATGTGAAATCCAGTGCTATTTATGAAGGCCAAGTCTTATTCATTTAAAAATTCCAGGACCTTTGCTACATCCTGGTAGGGGAAGTGGGTAAGGCAGGTGTCCTTACCTCCGCTGCACAGATTTTGAAAACCCAGCAGAGAGTGACTGTGACTTTCCAAAGGGTCAGTTGTCAGAGGACTTGGATCTCCTGACTCCCACTGTGTTTTTCTTTTACATGTAGCATCCTCTCTGAGATGCAGGGCGATATTACCGCTTGCAAACGTGCACCAGGGGCACCTACAGAATATCCGAAAGGTTATACAACAGGTGGCAAATCTGGCAGTCAAGTTGAGAACACTGGTTACAAGCTCAGGAGGAAAGTTTTTAATGGCGAATGCCAAGTGTTTAAACTCCTGAAGACCAGTTTACTTGAGAAAGTAATTCCCGTGGAGGAATCTGGTCGGGCTGTCCAGGGAACCACACAGTGGCACTTTCTGCAGCTTGGCCACCTGCCCTGGGCTAGCAGCTGAGTGGATCCCTGTGTTACAGGGACAGCTGCCCCTCTGTGTCTGTTCCTTCCCTACATACGTACTTATAATGCCAGTGGCTCCCGGGCAGGCCCAGTGTGGCTTCTACAACTCTGCTTGGAGCTCAGTCTTGCTGTGTGTTTATCTTCTTCCTAACCCCGTCATTTTGATTTTGTCTACTTGTTAAGCCAAATACAAATCTGAAAATGAAAGAGAAGGATAATCAAATTGGACTCTTAAATGTTTGCTCAATGTTATTGTGGTTTTATAGTTGTTTTATTTTACTATAATGTTCTTACATCTATAATTAGGATATATTTCAAAATCACATTGATAGTGATGATCTCATAGCCTATATAGTAAAACAATTATTGCCTTAAATAAACAAAATAAATTATATAGGATTCACAGAGTAATCCAGCAACATTATTAATATTCAGTCATTTAAATAATTAGCAAAGGATCTGATGAAGGCTGACTATCTTAAAACATAATCTGGTTGTACAATAGGCCGTGCATTGAATCTTGGGTTTGGTTCTTTCATGAAATGACTTTTGGATTCTCTTCTGACTTTGAGATAAGCGGCCCACCCTTTCATCACTGGGCCATAGGTCTCGTTTCAACTGTAAGTAACCCTTCTGCAGCCTTCATTTTTAAAAAATATGTTTTATTGGCAATAGGCATTTGACTAAAATGACAAATTGGGAGAAGAAAGACTGACAGCATCCCAGGCCTTAGCAGCCAGATGAGAAGTTCAAGTGCTCGGGAACCATAGGATCTGACTCACTCTGTGGGCCATACACCTGATGTTCTCCTTGGCAACCCAGAGATCTGCATGTTGGCGTGGACATCTTGAGTTAATGGTGTAGATACCTTGAGTGTAGAAATGCATCAGTGATTTCCAGGCCTGCGTTCTGCTGTCTTATTTTCTGAAGCAGCTGAAGAAACGGCTGTCACCCCAAGTCTGTCTTCTGGTGGGCTGCTCGTTCGAGCCCAGGCTATCCACAGACTGCTGTCTTTTCCCAGACAGCCCATATTGCCCCTGGGTCCCTGTTGGCTTCCCATAAAATAGAGACTAGGATGAAATGAGCTTAAATAACCTTCTCAGCTTTATTATCCCAGTGCCATGTCAGAAGGGAAGTAAAAGGCGTTCCCATCTAATTACATCTACTTCTTTCCCCTTCACGTTCTTTGCATGTTCACATGGGGTGTTTGATTGAAACACTTAAGAAGTTGATGACCTTATGGAGTCTGATTCCCTAGTCTTGTAGAAGTAGAAAGATGTATCTCAGGCATCTAGTCTAAGTTCCAAATTATAAGTCTGTGTATAATCGGTAAAACTATATTAGCAATTAGGCTTCACAAGCGTCCCAAGTGCCCATTCCCCCCCACCCCACAAAATGATAGGGGCGGTTAAACAAATGTACGGTTGTGTATGTGTGTCATGGAAGCCAACTCTAGCTTCTAAGCATGGCTGCCGTGGCTTTGCCAGAAAGCAATTCTAAAGGCAGTAAGGTTTGCCATTAGTGGGCCACGGCACATAAATAAAAGACCTCCCTGCAAACCTTTTGGTATTCTTTATGCTAATTTATAATTCAGATGATAATACCTTTTGGACATACTATAATTTGGAAAACATGGAATTAATTAATGAATTGGTGTAATGCCTAAGCTAGAGCAACAGGAAAAAGTTTAGCTTGCAAAAATCACGGGCTCCGCCTTGTCAGGAGTTTAGCTTCTCTGTTTAGCTCAAGTTAGAGAAAAGTTCACATAATTTAAAAAGAACATTCTCAGTTTACATTTGACTTTCAATGATCTCAGTTCTTAGACCTCGGGATAAACACTTTTAATATAGTATTTATGTGCCGTGAGAGTTCTGTTGACATAATGCTGTGGTCATAGTTATAGCCCATTATTGCAGGTAATAATGATGCTATAATCAGAAAGTCTTTCCATTGTATAGTGGTTTTGAAGTGTACATTAGTACATGCTTTTGCTATTTTAATAGCCAAGGAGGTTCATCACATGAATTCGAGGTCTTCCATATTAGGCTTTTGGAATCACATGAGGTACTTCAGAAAAATGAAGACTAATTGAATTCGGAGCCTTCTGTGGGGTAAGGGGAGTAAAGAATTCAGTCAAATGAAGTCATCCAAGGGCAGCAAGCCCATACCCGAAAAACTGGCAGCAGCCAACCCATTCCGAGCCACCTGAGACATTTCCTGGGCTGGAAGCAAGGTTACGGAAATTGAGCTTACCTGCCAAATTTACCACACCTTGCCAAATTACGGGTACCTCTCATATTGCCTCAAGAATAATTACAGCTTTACTTTTCTTTTTTTTTTTAACAAGAACTTCCATGAAAGTGAAGAAGAAATCAATACTGCTTTCATTTTAGCAGATTAGAGAAAGGCAATGTAGGTGTGCTTCCCCTGCCCTTTAAAAATGGGGCTTGTGAGTGGGGTCTACTTGGAATTATTATTTATGAGGAAAATAATGTATTCGTCTGTAACAATCCAAGAGCTTTAACGAAGAGCTCTTGTTTTGTTTTGTTTTCTTTTCTTTTAGGCTGCAGTTCCTCTGGCAAACAATTACTAGGTCACCTCTAAAAATTAACAATCATGATTGACTATATCTGGAAATAAAGGTGGCTCTTAATTGACCTTTCTTTATACCCAAGTCCAAATGAATGGCTTTATTCATTTATTCAGTACTGTTAATTTTCAGTGCTTTTATATATATTCTATGTTAATTCTTCCAACAATCCCATGAGCTCAGACTTACATGCATATCCGTTTTTACAGAAGGAAAACATGAGCCTTGAGAAGTTCAAGCATTTCTCTGAGAGGCTGGGCAGCAAAGAGCTCACTCTGAGCTCTTGTAAGTTCTCATCTCCCCTCAAAACCTACGCCCTCAATGTTCAAGACTTTGTCATTTCTGTGGTATTCTTTAACCCATGGAAATCTAATTTTATCTAAGATTTATTAGAATATATGAGGTGAAAAAAAGTTGTGCAACAGGAAATTGAACTATAATATCCCACAGCATATCTTCCCTGCCAACTTCCTCATAAGTAGAGGATGAATTCCAAATACTAAAAAGTTAATGTTGGAGTATGACATACTTGAAAATCTTTCCATATGCTTTGAAAAGTGAGCAAACAAACCCAGTATCATTCATTTACTCTGCAAATGCTTATGCACTGTGTCCCATGCTTAGCGTTTCCCTGAATGAATAAGGGGTTGGCCTGGCCCTCGTGTGGGTGGGGGGAGGGGAGAGACCCCGCAGCAGAATGGACTGATGAGGCCTGCAGCTGAAGCAGACACCAAGTCCTCAGAGGGTGGGGTGGCCAGAGCTGCTGGGGCAGGTGTGTGTGTGTGTGTGTGTGTGTGTGTGTGTGTGTGTGTCTGAGTTTATGTGTATAGGGGAAACTTCAGGAGAGACCCAAGGCCTGACAGTGGTGAAGTTTGATAAAAGCTGAAGCTGGGTGGGGAAGGCAGTTTGTCTGCATGCTCAAAGCCCAGAAGTGGGACGACTGTGTGTCCAGAGGATGATGGGCAGTGTGCCTGACTAATGAGGAGCCCGTGTAGAGGGAGGTGCGGAGATGAAGAGGTGAGGAGGGAGGTGAGCAGGCCATTACCAGGCTGAAAGGCCTTGCCTGTCACACCCTTAGAGTCATAGAAAACAAGCAAATCGCTTCTTCTGTGAAGAGATATATTTATAAATTGATCAGAGTATTTCCTGTCTGTCCTTATAAGAAGTCTTTTGATTTCTCTATTTTAAATGCAGCCTCTGTGCGATTGGTATATATGCTTGTGCCTTATCCATAGTTTCAGCCCCAGTTGTGAGAAATCTTTCTAGATGCTTGTTAAAGGCCTTTCAAGACCTATGTATCGCTTCTTATTAACGCCTTTGTTTGTAACATCAACCGATTTTGATTACCCATTCATTAGGTTGTTATGAGTTTAAAAGACTCAAAACGAAATTTCTTTAAAAAAGAAAGGTTTATTCATACAAAAAACTTGAATAGTCAAGACTAAGACAGCGTTTGGCAGGAAGTGGAGCCTCAGTTTTAAAATATTAATGTATGCTCCAGAAGGACTTGAGAGTAGCCTGTATTAAGCAGTCCTGCTGATCTTCATGTCACTGATTTATTTAATAAGCCCCCTTCTTAATTGTTAGTGAAAAACTCCCAGAGGTATCACAAATTAGTGTGGTCTGAATGAATGGGCCCTTCTCGTCCTATAATTTGAAAGCAAATAATTGTTCCAGAATCATTGTGTTTGCTTCCCTTTCTTTTTCTCTCTTAGTGATCGCCTTTGGTCACTTCATTACCAAATCATCTCTTATAAATAAATTCAACTACTAATGCTGTGACTTCAACTCTTAAAACACGCCATGAAGCAGGAATATCACAACTGATTGGTGATGAAGTCTGTAGTTAGACAACGCATCCTGGCAGATTTGGATATTTCTTCCTGAAACCAAAGCTCTATAACCTACCTTCCTCCTTTTGCCAACGAATTCACTATCCTGTCATCTGTTTGTAAATATTGTACATTTGTTCAATTTACATCTATCACACACTTTCCTATTTTCATTCTTAAGATCTAGAGTAGAAAATATATTGGAAGGGAACCATAGGTCCACCATATACAGTCAAAGTGAGGGTTCAAGTTTGTGTAGCATTCATTTTCATAGGTTTGTTTTTATCACTTGGGTAACTGAGAGCTAAATTTGTCTGTTGGATATGTGTAATTTAAGGGGCTACGGGTACCTGATGAGTATCATACACTTAGGCCTTAAATAACACATAAGACATCATACTAGTAACATTTGATCAACAAAGTTTCCTTTGTAGGATGAGTAAGAGGTGGAATTATTTTGCAGTTGTCTTATATGAATTCTAAACACCAGTTATGTGATGGTGAGTAGGTGTGGTACATATGAGGCCACAGGGAACAATCCCTGTGGAATTTTGCAGCCTGCTGCTTATAGGTGGCCTGTTAAAGTGCCTGTATATCATGGTAGGGAAGTATAACAGAAAAGAGATGTGTTACAGTAGTTAAGGTGACTGATGATCATTCAAACTCATGAACATTAGAGTTTAACCATAGAAGGAGAGTGGTCCTTGAATTACAGGTTTATGGCCAATATTTAAAGAGCATTCTGAAAACTAGTGGTTCTAAAAAAGCATGGTCCTGACACCCGTAGTATCAAAATCACCTAAGGTATTGTTAGAAATTAAAATTCTTGGGCCCCATACCATACTGACTGAATCAGAAACTCTGAGTAGGGGATGACGCAGTCCTGTGTTCTTTCGAGCTCTCTAGATAATTCTTAGGTCCGATCAAAGTTTGAAAACCACTGCTATAAGGGAACTTGTCCCTTAAATAAGTGAGATTTGAAAGTAATGATATACCAGTGCCAGGGCATCCATTTCTTACCTACTTCTAGAAATAAGCAGTGCAGTTGACTCTTGAACAATGTGGGAGTTAGAGATGCCAACCCCCTGGGCAGTCAAAAATCCAGACATAAGCTTTTTTTTTCTTCTAGGTTTTTTGTTTTTTAAATATTTTATTTATTTATTTTTAGAGGGGGGAAGGGAGGGAGAAAGAGAGGGAGAGAAACATCAACGTGTGGTTGCCTCTTCAGGGCCTCCTACTGGGGACCTGGCCTGAAATCTAGGCATGTGCCCTGACTGGGAATTGAACAGGAGACCCTTTGGTTCACAGTCTCGTGATCAATCAACTGAGCCACACCAACCAGGGCCATATGTAACTTTTGATTCCCCCAAAACTCACCTACTAATAGCCTACTGTTGACTGGAAGCTTTAACAATAAAATAAACAGCCAATTAACACATATTTTGTATATTATATGTATTATATAATATAGAGAGATAGATATAGATCTATATATATTATATATAGATAGACAGATAGGTAGATACTGTATTCTTACAATAAAGTAAACTAGAGAAAGAAATGTTAAGAAAATCAAAAGGAAAATACATTTACTGTATTTATTAAAATCCTCACATAAGTGGACCCACACAGTTCAAATCCATGCTATTCAAGGGTCAACTATGCTGTCAATTATGGCTAGCACTATTACCAAGAAAAAAATGTTAATTTGACAACCGAGACCAAAGCAAAACACAGTTTCAATACTTGTTAATGAAGCAATAGCTTGAAAGTACTGGAATGGCCAAAAGGAGACTGGATTTCAGAGGTGACCCTATCTTCCATTCTGGCTTTAAAAGATTCTTAATTTAATTGAACTAAAAGTTCAGTTGGAAAAAGATTGGAATTGGATCATCTGTTCTTCCCTCCTCTTTTCAACAGTCGTAAGATATTTTCTGAGGGCAGTTGGGCTCACATACCTTTTGACCCACCAATTTCTAGTGGTCATTCCCACAGAAAACTCAAAGCAAATATGCAAATGGGACAAAGGCTCTTCATCACTGCACCGCTGGTACTGATGGGTACTTAAAGGAACCAGGTCTGCCATTAAGTTAGAGAGGTGCACTGTACTGTGCAATACCCTGAGGCTTCAAAAAGCACGGGGCAGAGCAGTACCGACACGGAAGGATGCCGTGACATGTACTGGGGCGTTAAAAAAACACAGGGGAAATGATGTGCTTGGTCGAACTTTTGTGAACAGAAACCCAGACCATAAATATGTGTGTGTTATATGGATTTATATTTGCATGGTAAAGGTTCTAGAAAGATAGCTCTGTGCTAAACTATCAACAGTGGTTTTCCCGGGCAGTGGGGATTACACGAAGATGGGTGGTTATGATGGAGCAGAATTTTCACTTTTACTTTATTATCTTAGAACTTGAACTTTCTTACACTTGAATTTCCCACAATGAATAAGTATTCCTTTTGGGAAGAAAAAAAAAGAGATTAGTATGAAACTAAGTCCCAGGGGTGTTAAGGGGAAGCCAATGAGCAGCAGTGCTAACCCAGCCCCTCGGCCCCTGCCGCCCAGTCAGTGCTATTCAGCGTGATTTTCTCTCCCTGTAACAGAGCTAGTGAGAGCTTTAGAGCCAGGATGTAACCTCGTCTACTCCTTTCACTTGTGAGGAAACTGAGCCCAGAGGGGCTAAGGGACTGGAGCCAGGCCCCCTCTGATTATGACCGAAAAGCAAAGGGGAGGCCTGTCACCCCCTCCCCCAAACTGAAAGTGAATCCAGCTGGAAGGAGGTTCGATGCTTTCTGTCCATGGTCACTCATGCCAAGGTGAGCCTGCCACTTTGTTTCAGCTTAGGGCTTATCCTTGATGGGGTTCTAAGACTGATAATTAAAGTGTAAATTTCTGTAACTTAGAGATAGCATGTAGTAATCTTTGTGGTCTGTGACTGGAAACCAGAACTGTTGAGCAAGAATCATTATTCACTGCCTTTCAACCCAGCAAGTAGGCTATGCCATTTGGGCACGATTCTACTTGGAATTCTTTTCTTTTTCTTTTTTCTTAAAAGAAGGCTTCTCACACCATCACTGACTAAAAAATAACCTGAAGAAACTGTAAATACACTCAGTATATGAAAGGAGACAATGCTGGAGGCAAAAAGTCAGGATACTTGTCACACTTAAAACTATTCTCAGTTCTGAGATTTAAAAACTGGTAGAATTCTAGCCTTCAGTGTATAATATACGCTCATTCTATGCCATACACAGTTGAATGGAAAGGCTGGGACTCCCTCACACTGAATAATTATTCTAAATTATAGTCTTTTGCCAAATTATGAGAAGATTCAACTTTATGAATATACACATTTATTTTTGGACTTATCAATGTCAAAAGCTACTTGAAGCTCTGCTTTCTGGAAAGAAAGAATTTCAAGACTTTCATTCTCCTCACAGTTTTGTAGTATAATTAATTCTAAGTTCACTGCAGACACAAGTGAACTCTCCCCTAAGATGCAACGTAATAAGAATACTAATCACACTCAGTAGGGAGAGGGAGGTTATTTTGCAACTCTTCACGCAGGGCATGAGAATTTTTCCTTAAATCAGAAAACACTGATTCAATCCTCAGCATGAGAGCCACTCCCATCTCGACATAAATTAGTTCTTGTGTATTGATTGCAATGTCCTTGGACAGGTTCGCATTCCGACTGGGGACACCAGTCAACTTCTGTCTTTGTCTCCTCGGGAACTAATAGCATCTGAGGAAGAGATAAGCTGCCCCTGGAGAACTGAGCTGTGATAGGCTCCAGACCCCCACATGCCCGTTGTGCAAGCGCTGCCCTGGACAACTCAGGGTTATGTGAAGTGCTTGGGATGTTTTGTTGTTGTTTGCTTTTCAAGAAGCCAGATCAGACTTTCGTCACTGTATAAATTCCAGAGGGAGAAGAAGTGTACATTTCCAGGGTGATCTCCGTAATGCTCTGGCAGGCTCCTTGTGGAGAGAAAGGAAGAGACTGTATATTTTGGCGCGTGGCAGTTTTAGTAGTAACAATGAATTCATTGACAAACCGGTAGAGAACTTGATGGCTGTTTTAAAAGTCTGAACTGAATTCTCTGCTAGATTCCGAGACCTTAGCAAGGATTTCAGCACAAGCCAAATTGAATGCTCATAGTTTATCAATACTGAAGGAAAGTGAAAGGAAACTAAAATTTCTTGAAAGCCACGTTCAATGTTATACTTCTACCTTCATGGCCTCAGTTAAACTTTAGAAATCTTCTTAGTAGGTATTATTTTGCCTGTTTTTAAAGAAAAAAACACTGAAGCTTGAAGCGAGTAAGTAACCGGCAATATCGAGATTCAGACCACGTGTGGCCGACCTTCTCGCACCGCTCATAGCAAGAGAAGGCAAAACCAGCCCCAGCCCCACTCCTCCTTCTCACCCCACACCCCCACTAAAAAGAAGAGATCCTGGAGTATATGTCTTCTCTTTTATTATGTACACATTTAAAAGAATTAGGTAAAATTTGGTGTCATGAAATACAACAAATTAACTCCTAACCAGTTGTTCAATATATTTAATTATAAAGGGCGATAAGCTCCCTTAATCCTCCCTCGTACCTGAAAAATGCTAAGACATGATGGACCTGACTACAAAGAAAATGTTTTCATGTGAGTATAGAGCCAGGACACTTAGTTTACCTGATTCCTGAAACGTAAGTGGTCCCCCAGCACCTGAGTGGAGGGAGGTCACTTGTGAGGCCTGCAACCTGGGCTCTGTCCTGCCTCTTGGGAGGGGCCTTCCCTCTGAGGCCTCCCCTCCCAGAGGGGACAGAGAGAGGCTCAGCCCCCGCTAGCACCAGGAATTCAGAAGATAAGAGGAAAACAGTTCCTTGGCTGTAAAATGATTTGATTTTCATATGGTGTACCTAGGCACACACTATTAAACTCCCTCATGAACGTCCTCTAAAAGATGACAATTCTCCCCATTCCACGCCTATGTGAAAAGCCAGGAAAATCCAGTCCACTGTTGGGAAAGCCGATCTCCTTTGGCCACTTATGTAATTTCTAATGCTATAAGTTCTAATTCTGTCATTAGTAATATGTTCTCTCCTGGGTCTAGCTCATTAATTCATCCCAAACCATTAATGACAGAAGTTTAAAAAAACTATGACTCTTTTATTCCCATTGGATAAGCACAAGGTGACATTCATGGAAACCCTAAATGGCAGCCAATTCTAGCAAACTACTCATGTTGAATCCATTCACCACATTTCACGTCTCCTGGGAACGTACAAAGGTCTTTGGAAAATGAAGGCAACAGCTTGCTGTTAAGGGCAGAGAAAGGGAGTCCAGTAATTTCTGGTGACACTTAGGCCAGCTTTGTCACCAGAGTTTAGCCCTTGCTGACAGTGGAGTTGACTTAGAAATCAACTGCCCTCTTGAGTGAGTTTAATATAATGAAGCTGCCCAACAAGGCTGGAGAAATGGAGGGGGCCAAGGACATAGCACCCCCCAACCCATGCCATCTGACTCAGAATGCCAAAGGTCTTTACCTCAGGCACGCAGTGCTATACAAATTTAAAGCTGAGTAAGTTAAATTGCATAGTGAGGAAATATAGATGCTACCCAGCGATATGAATGCCATTGCTGTAATGTAGGTAAACACCCTTCCTTCCATCCGAGGCCACACACTGCTTGCCGGCTTTCTGGGGCTTCCTGAAGGCGAGCGCTGGGTCTGTGGCGTTCACTGTGGCATTCACTGCTAGATTCCTAGCACTGAGCTTAGTGGGCAAGAGGCAGAAGGAAAGAGAAAAAAAAAAAAAGACCATCCCCAAAGTTAATAGTATGTACGGACTGTCTATTTGCTCTTTAAGTTTGAATTTTGATTATTTTGCAAGGGCATTAAGTTTTTCCTTGAGCCATAATGATTAGATTTATTCTGTTTTGTGGACTGTTAGGTGAATTAAGCGGCCACCGTTTCTCCTGATTCCCTGAAATGTTTTCTGACTGTAGCTATCAAGACATCTACATACTGTTTTTAGAATATTTGTGTTTGACTCATGAGTAGACAGTGAGTGGGTGGTAAGACTTGGAGCTGGAATCGCCTTTTTAATTGTTCATTCACTGTTAAACTTTGCAAAAAATGTCAGTTTTACTTTTTAGGATTATAATCCACTCTTTTGGGGAGAAACAGAATAGGGCCCTGGTGCTTTGTGAAGGGGGAAGAGTCCCAGCCAGCCGATGGCTGGGGAATGACAGGTGAGACAGCAGCATCTAAGAGAACTGAACTTGAGCGTCTCACATAGTAACTTTTTATTCTGTGCCGCATAATTGCTAGCTTTTCCCATGCGTGTGCAGAGATTTTTTCCCCCCAATGGAAGTTTTGCCCTTAAAAGTGTGGTGCAGGTTATTTTATGAGGTGATTGATGTCCGACAGGGCCACTCTGGCGGAAGTCCACGCCAGATCCACCAGCCTGTGCTCATTTCCATGACGACGCTGCCTCCTGCTTCTCATTGTACCAAAGCTGAAAAGGGTCCCCCACGGCCTGGGTAGATGAAACCTCAGAGACTAGATGAAAGACTCATAGAGAGCACCCTTGTGGCAAATGGGTGAACAAACTGTGCGGAGACCTCTGAGGACAGGAAACTGAAGGACTCCTCCAGTTTGGAGGCCTGAAGAAGGGCCCTTCCCCACGAAGTGATATTTGAACCGACATCTGAAGGATGGGGCGGGGGGGTGGTAGGTGCTAAGTCAGGAGGCAACCACCACACATGGAAGAGGAGGGCCGACTCTCAGAGAGAGAATGCAGGACAGAGAGACAGTGAGAGGAGGCTGCGGCCTGTCGACCAGGCTGGTGGGCTAGGCTAAGGAGTCTGGAGTATATCCCCGGAGCAAATGGAAGCCACTGGGGGCAGGTAAGTGAAAGTCACAAGATTCCATGTGCAATTTGCAAGAAATCTCTGGGCTGCATGAATAGGACACCACGTGGGAGATGTCTAGGAGAGAGAAAGGCAGGGTTTGGTGGTGGTTTAGATAAGGCAGGTGAGGGACAGCAAGGACGACACCTGGGGCTCTGACCTGTGAAACTGTATCAGTGAAGGTGTCATTTACTAAGGAGGAAGGGAGGGTTTTAACAGCAAGTAACAGAGCAAACCTCTGTGCCAAGCACTGTTCTCATTTAATCTTTGTAACAGCCCTATTACAGAGCTTCTGTCATTATTCCATAACACAGATGACAAAACTGAGGTACAGAAAGATTGTCAGAGATCACAGAGCTAGTAGGTACTGGAGAGAAGTTATACATACATATGGGGTCGGCGGGGAGGGAAAGTATATCTCTAAGCCAGGACAGTATCTGGTGCTTACTAAGTATGAAATAAATGTTAGTTGCTGCTGCCTCGTCGTTCGTTCATTCATTCACGGACAGTGTGCTCAGCTTTGGATAATATACTGGGGAATAAAACAGATGTGGACCCTGCCCTTAGAGAGTTTGGAGCCTAGTGGAAGGAACAGATGATAAATATACACTTATTTTGCTTGGGCAGGCTGGTCAAGGATGGGAGAATGGTCTAGGGCCCTTAGACTGAGATGTTAGCATTCTAGTTTTTGCATAAATCTTGGATGGACATGGTGGGGGTGGGCGGTGGGAAATACACATTGTTGACTAAGCCAAAAAAATGTTTCCCAGATGTTCTCTGAGGTTCCCCAGGCACCCCCAGTGCGTTAGGTCAGAAATAGGCATTGTGCCAGTTTTACAGGTGCGAAGGCTGAAGACCTGAAAAGAGCAGACAGCAGCTCAGCCGTGTCAGAGTCCAAGGCTTCTGGGACCTGGCCGCACCTCTTTCCCGCAGGTACAGCTGCCTTTGGGCACAAGGTGGTAGGAAAAGGCCCCAGTCTGACAGCCTCTGAGCAGGTCGAAGCAGCACCCCGTTCTTCTACTATATATAGTAAAGAACTTACATAAGAGTGCTATTTAAAAAAAAAAAAAAAGACGACAGAGAAGAAAAGAGAATGCCAGCTGAATTTTTTCCACTAAAGCTCATTTTTAACAGATGTGTTTTCTCTGTTTCTATAATGACAACGTCCTGAGGGGCAGCTCCCCAGGTCAGGAGGGAAGCAGCCCAGTGAGTTGCTCGAGGAGATGTGGTCCTTTCTGTCTGTGCCGAGCACAGCTGGGTCCCTGGTGGACACCACGCGCTGTTGTTTACCTTTTCATTTGATGTTACTCTCCTCCCCTGCTCTCTCGTGCCCTGGTGTCTGTGGAAAAGAGGCTACAGGGAAGAATGAAAACATTGCTAAAATGATTTTAACTAAAGTTTATAATCTATTTGAGATAATGCTGAAAAGGAATGTTCTAAGTTCAACAAATGGGTGATTAACATAACTGGTAGGTCCCTCTTAAGATAAACATTTCAAATTACAGTTAGTGATTTTTTTTTTAATTAAGGCATCCTTATGCCATCTAATGTTGTACTCTCTAGTACCCAGTGAGGCACAAGTACTATTCATTTTGTAAATCATTTATCTCTACATTATGTGACCTTGACATTATATAATATTAATGGGGGATCATGTATTCCATTTTTCCCAGGACTGATATTTTGCCTCCCTAGTTCAACATGTGTTCCAAACAAACAGGTCCATGTTTAGACACTAAATTATGGCCCTCGTGAATATTAGTTCCTAACACTTATTGAAGGTTCGCTCGAGCTCTGCCTGCTTAATACTTCACATGTAATAATTTACATACTTCGTGGGGAGTAACTCGTCCCGTCTTCACAGCTGAGACAAATGCTGTGATAACCCCCATTTAAGGATAAGGAAGCAGGCTCAGAAAGGCTGTGATCCAGGACACCCACCCGGCCATTTAAACAGCCTAACTCCAGAGCCTACATTCCTGTGAAATACCCCATGACTTTCAATTTCAAATTCAGTTGGAGGCACGTAGATAAAATTCCCAGAAGATGGAAGGGCCTGTTAGACAGGAAAGCTCGCAAGGTCATCAACGGTATTTCCCAGTTCGTGGGTGCCAGGCTCTTTAGGGAAACAGGGAGGACCATCCACGATCCCATTTACATCACACTGAGTGCAAGAGATTCAGGTGTGTTTGCTTTTCTCTCCTTTGAAAAACCAATCGTTGGAAGAAAACCGTTCAGTAATAAGCTAGATTTAGAAATGTAAACTTGGAACTGTTAGAGCCATCCTCCCTTGTTTTCCAAGCCGGCCTTTTTTCCTGCCACCAGCCATCCCTCGCCCTCCGCATTTGCATGAACATGTGATTATCCTGATTTTGTTAGTGAACCAAAGTAGAAAATGAGAAAGAAATGAGCAGTTTCTCATTGACTGCCTGCCAGGAGTAGCCCGCTGCATAACAAGGCTCCGTCTCTGCGTTATCGCGTTACCCACGCTGCGCGCTGCGTCTCGGGGTTGTTTACTTATACGTTAATCATTTCCGAATGCAGTAGTGGCTTCGCCAGCACCATTGCGCCACCGTGGACTTTAGAGTTAGAACAGTTTTTTCAACTCTCATTTCTCATGAAAATAGTCCCTATGCCAAGATGAAAAAACGGTAAAATACTAGGTAGAATCAGCAAATTGATGAATAACCCTATTTGTATTCATGAAAAAGTGTTTAAAGAAAAAGTTTGCTTTGATTGATTTTTATTTTACACATACATTTTAACTTCATAAATCTTACCTTTCATAATAAGAAGTCTGGATTAGTTAATATGCTTTTTTTTTTCAAACAAGTGTATTATGCAACACTTTAAAATATGGCTTATTTTTTCCAATGTTGTTGCGAAATAATTGACATAACACTGTATTAGTCAATGTAATGACTATATATATGTGTATATATATATATATAATGTATGTCAAAATGATTACCACAGTAAGTTTAGTTAATATCCATCACCCCACATACACAATTTTTTTATTATAATGAGACCTTTTAAGATTTACTCTCTTAGCAACTTTCAAATGCACAATACAGTATTGTTAACTATAGTTGTCATGTTGTACATTATTAATCCCTTATCAGAGAGATGATTGAAAATGTCCTCTCCCATTCGGTAGGCTGCTTTCTCACTTTGCCGATGGTTCCTTTGCTATGCAAAAGCTTTCAGTTACATAGTTCCAGTTTATTTTTGCCTTTGCTGCCAGGTTAGCATGTTAATATAGTAATATCTCAAGAGCAAAAACAATAACCCTAAGTTGTCTAACACATTAAACGTCACATTGAGGAATGTTTGGAGAGTGGGGTGGGGGGTCTTTCTTAGCTTATTAACTTCTACATCCTCTTCAGAGCAATCAGATGCCAAAATCTTTGGTCAGAACCATCCTTGCAATTGCAAGAAATTAAGAATCTAAGAATTTCTCCTGTTTCTGTTCACCCTAACACAGGCATATATCGAAACATATCTAGAAAGCAAGAAATTGAGGCACATTAAATGCGCTTTCTTAAATGTACCTTCAGCAGGAAACATTAAATGCATCCTCTTAATCCTTTCCATAATGGGGCTACTGTTTAAGGAATTCAAATCATTGTGAAACGAGCCAATACGTCACCCGCATTTCTGCTGATGTTTAGCAACCCTTCTGATTAGAGCAGCTCTCTGTCCGGAGTTGCTCATTGAGAATTAAACTCTGGTTATTTGGAGCAAAATGTCAGGTTTGAAGAAGTTTTCCTAATAAGGAAGACTGATGTAATGTCCATGGAGGGGGGCCAGGTTCCCTGGCTGTTTTATTTACATTAGCTAAATTCCAGGGGAAAATGTGCTACAAGGCATGTGGGCTGCCGACTATATTTAGCCAAACTCAGTCAGTAATACCAGGAGGCATTTTTTTAAAGTTATACACTCATCACTGTACTAGAAGATGTTTCTCCAGGCATCTTGTTGTTATAAAGTTTGACAAGCATAAATAATAGTTTCATAAACACTCTACCTTTTACTCAGAGGATGAAGAAATTATCTATTGCAATCTCTCTTTAACTTGGCAGGTTTTGTCTGAGGTAATGATTTTTGAGTCAAAGGACAGACAGCTAATGATAACACCATGGTTCAGAAGATCGTATTTACTTTTCAGGATGGACTTTACCAAGGAGGCAATAATATGGGAGGGAGGTCTTTTATACATAATATACATTGAAGAGCCAAGTTCTACCCACTATCCGGCACTATTCAGTCTAGATGCTCTCCCGTCCCCTAAACGTACTCTAATAATAGCCAGTGCATCTTAGGTAGGCTGTTCTTTTTGTACTTTTTCATTAAGACTTTCATTTAAACACTTTTATAAACTGGATTTTAAAAAATCACATTCGTACCCTTATTTAAGCATAAAACCTCAGCTTTGTAACTTGGTAGTTCCATCTTTTGTTGACACGTGACATCATTTTTGTTTTGCTCTATTACGTGATCCAAAGCTCATACTGTATTTCATGTGTGTGAGAGGAAATTCAAACTCCTGTCCACCGTAGAGGCTGCCATCTTTTGCTTTTCACCTTATAGCTTCTTCCCCATGACTGGTTGCTATGCATGCTCACTGCACCTGGCAAGACTAACTGTCCTACGTAACCTTGGCCTTGTAGTGTGATCTCAACAGGTGAGGCTTTCTAAGGACACAGAGTCTCCTCATATTGCCTGAAGGAGAATGCTCTGCCAGAGATGACGGACTGCTCTTGTCCGTCTCAGGGGAAGCACAGAGTGCATCCCAAATAGGATGTGTGTGAATGTCAGGAGAGTGGAAGAGTTTGAGAAACACAATCATGGAATAATTCCTGACATTACTTGCTGGGAAGTCAGCAGATAAGGAAGGAAGTGGAGGGTAGCTTTTTTGCCATGATCATGGACAAATCCATCCCCACTGTCCCAGAGACCAGACTTTAGTTTCTAAGGCTCTGCATTATACGATTCCGGTTCAGTGGGGCCCCTAAGGGAGTGTCTAAATAGGATAGAAAGACAACCTTTGTGAGAACACGTGAAGGAACTTTGAGAACCAACTAAGCCTCTAGGAGCTTTGTCTAGTAGAAATATAACGTGGACAAAATATACTGGCCACAATATGCATTTTAAATTTACTAGTAGTCACCTTAAAAAAGAAAAAGAAATAAGTGAAATTAATTTTAACAATATATTTTATTTAACCTAATATATTAAAAATAGTTTCAACATGTAAATAATATAAACATTATAAATATCATTTCACACTCCCTTTTTAAACGAAAGCCTTTATGCTCCAAGCCAGTGTAGCAGAAACAATGAGAAATATTCTAAATGGTCATGTCCATCTTTTCACATCTGGATGCTGCTGCTGAATCTACAAACCATACAGCAGGAATAAGAGCCAGTAGTAGAAACATAGGTCATTCAGTGGAGAAGCGTCTGCTGAGTACCTACTATGTGTCGGAACCCACTCTAGGTCCTGCGGCACATCCATGTACAACTAGAGAGAGAAAGTCCCCTCCCTTATGGCACTGGCCTCCCAGAGCTGGGGTGGGGTGGGGGCTGGGCATTCAGGCAGAAGTTATAAAAACAGATACATAAATGCAATAATTTCACTGATAAATGTTGTGAAGAAATGAAACAATAAAAAAGTAGAGCAAGACAGGAGTATTATTCTTGCCCACGTACATATTAAATGAGTCATTTTTAGGAAGTGAATTGGGCTGTGTAGTGTGAAAAATGTTTTCAGTTCAGCCTTAGCCAAATACTTCCTTTAATTATCAAAACAACTAAAGAGTGCCTCATTTTTCTTTAAAAGAGAATTTCATTATTTAAAAACACCAGTACACAAAGAAATGGAAGCAACTGGAGAAACTGGTTTTGGTGTACCTCAAGTAATATTTTGGTACCAGGCCCCAGGTGACATCTCTCCCCGGGATACAATGGCCAGCAGAGCTCAAATACGGAGCGTGGCCTAACTAACACACAGTGAGACTGATAACTCAGGAAAGATTTTGTTTGTTTTAACCAAGGCCAACAAATTAAAAAAAATTTTTTTCATCTTTGCTTAAGTAAATTTCAAAACTATTCCCAAAGAGTTCAGTCTCAACCATGGGCATGACCAGTGCTGTCAAAGTGTGGACTACACGGAATAATCTTATAAATATATTGAATGTGAAAGTTCTGTGTTTAAAAAAGTCTTGGTATAAAGAGCAATAGAACTGTCATATATGGAGTGGGCAAAAGTAGATTTAGAGTTCATATGGAAAATAATACAATACTTAATAAACAATACAAGAATAAACTGTGTTTCACATACTCATACCTGTAAGCCTACTTTTGCCAACTCCTGTGATCTACCTCTATGCTTATTATGAATGGGTTGAGCTTGGTAGGAAACACAAGCAATGGTAATAGTATTTGGTGGATGCTGCGGAGGGAAACTGGATGGGGAGGAAGAGAGTAAAGGTTGAAAACATACCTGTCGGGATATCCTTTTTCTGTCTTCTAAGATAGAAACTTAGGCAGAAGATAGAAACTTCTTTTTGAAGGGCAGAAGTTTTCATTTTAATGAAGTCCAAATTTTGAATTTTTTTCTTTTATGGGTCACACTTTTGGCATCTTATCTAGGAAATCTTTGCCTGATAGTCACAAAGCTTTTCCTTTGTTTTCCTCTTGAAATTTTATAGTTCCAGGTTCATACTTAAGTTGAAGGTTCATATGAGGGAATTTTTGTATAAGATGTGAATTGTGAGTTAAGGTTCATTTTTTGGCACATTTTTCACAACATGAAAAGCCAATAGGATTTTTGTTTTGCATATTTTATCATATGCACTAAATATAATTTAATTTCAAAAGATAAAAAAAATATTGTATGTAAATGTCTTCACGTATTGGTTATAATTATGAGTTCAGTTTTTAAAAGAAAAAGGTTTGTTGTAACTGCTATACTGATTTTCAGGAACTCTCATTGTGCTTTAATTCTCTAAGCCAAAAAAGTTAAATTCTGTTGGAAAAAAGATTACATTGGTGCCTTGTTTTTTCAACTAATTTCATAACCAAGACGAAGGTAGTATTTAGGTAAGAACCTAAAAATGCTATATGCCATTTGTCAGGATAAATCTGAACTAAGTATTTAGATCGGCTGAATGAAGAGGGGTATAAAGGTAAATTTTCTGTCTTCAGGAGAACATAGGGATACTGGAAATGAAAGGTCAGAACTCCTTCAGGGGAGATGATGGAGAGGAATTCTTCCATAGCCCCAGGTAAGGAATGAAGCCCTGCCGGCAAAGCCATAAGCTGAGATATCAATAGATGGTCCGCAAATTGCCTTCCATGATGAAGTGCGTTTATTTAATGCTTTTATTTTCGTTGCATTGAGTCAGCCTGAGGCCACCCACACCTTTTCTGCCCTTTACCAGAGTTGAGGCTACCCTTTCCACATACAGGCCGCACAAATGACTGTTGGCCTGACGAAGCACGAATATCTAAGATTCTTTAAGACCATTAAAATGCATGAATAATGTTATTTGAGGAGGGTGACTCAAGTTTAGGACCATTTGAGTGATAAACTGCAGCTGAGCTACCTATCCACAGGCAGCACTGCACAGCCCCACTGGGGCAGTCCCCACCTCCAAAGATGGGGAGAAGATAACCTCTTCCCTGCAAGCAGCAGATCCAAAGCCAGCAGACAAGGGGAAGGGCTGATCTGAGCATGCCCAGATCCTCTGTCCACCCCACTGAGAGGGGCTCCTGTCCTACAAGTCTCTCCACGTGCAAACACAGTGGAGGATAGAGCGCCCATCCTTCGCCGTCCTGACATCCTGCTGATACTACTTAGCAATAAGTTTTTAAAACTGATAGTGTGACGTTCTTGAAAGGCAAAAAAGAAAAAGAAAAAGAAAAGAAAAGTTTACGGTACTAAGTTGTTAACATTACCACAAATAACTTTAATGTCTTCTGGCTCATCTTGCCATTTTTTTAAAATTCTGTGGATCGTTAATTTACCCTTATGATATATTTTTAGAGACTGACCAATGTCCACAACAAGAAAAAAATCACTGGTGAATTCGTAACTCTATCCTTACAAGTATTACATGAATCCTGTCTTACTCAGAAGGCATTAACAACAAAAATACTTACTAATATTGGTTCCCTAGTATGAACTACTTGTGCTTCTGAGATTATAGATATGCTTTTCTTTACTGGTGCACACAATCAAGATAGAAGATCATACTTCAAAGGTCAAGTTAGGAATTCAAATGTAGTTAAACACACTTTGTATTATGTCTGCTCAGAACTAATATCCTTAGACAGTAATTTTATCATATTTATCATATTTAAACCTAAAAATATGCAGGTACTGAGTCATACGTGTGGATATGTGCACACACCCGCACACACGAATGATGTGGCGGTGTTTCTGGTGCATGTAACTGCTGCTCAGCCAGCGCTACATTATTACTAAGCAAAGGCTCACTCCTCTCTCTGCGGGAGGACGTAGCGCTCGTTGCAACCTGACTGACGTGGAACGTCTTTCCTTTGTTTTTTGGAATGTTTGTCTGTGCTCTTATTAGAAATGACCTTTTGGTTTAGCTATTAGTGAAAGCCCTGTAGTAAAAGAAGTTTGTACCAGGATGTCGTCATTGGAGAGGCAAAGAGCAAAAAACCCAGTGAATGATTCCAGCACCGCCTTTGGCCTCCTGTGCGGTGCTTGGACAAACCTCCTTATTGCTGTGCTGGGCAAGACGGTGCAGGTGCTTCCATCCTACATGTCATGAATCTCTTGTACACGTCGTCATACAGATACCGTACCCACTCAAGTGGCTCTTCCCATTATTTGTTTTATATTTTAAAAAGAACAACCAGGTCCAGGTGTATATACTACTTCCCTAAATGCAGGACCACCTAATGTATAAAAATCATACCGTGTAATCATAAAAACCCAATATTGCGTGCAACAAACTTCATTATTTACGTACCATGGAACAAATGAATAACACAGTAAGCTCTATTCCGTCTGTACATACTATACAGTGTTCCTTCAAAGGCATTTCAGGATATTACACAGTTTCCACATATTGGCAAGGGTCATAAATACCACATTATAGAAGATTCCATTTGATAGAGCACCAGATAAATGACTCCACAATGTGCAGTCATATATAACCATGCTGGAACCTTCGTGTAGCTGTGATAAATTTCTCTCCATTTTTTCTTAAGAGTAACTACATTTAAATAATTAGGTTGCTTTATCTAAGAATTATTTTAGTGGTTGTAGCCATTTCTCGGGGAGGGAACCTCATCTATTACAGTTCTTCCCAAGACACGTTTGGACAGACTTCATTTACTCGCGGGAGTGTCAGATCTGCCTGCCCTCCGGCGCGGTTGTTGCTGCATCCCTCTCCTCCCCTGGCCTCTAAGGAATGTCAGAGTCAGTCGGTCAAAAGCTAAGAAGGGTCAAAGCCATTTAAAATTTACAATTCTTTTACACGATCACAAGTCTCTTAATTCATGCTGCTAAGCTATATCTCTTGAGCTTGCCAAAATGCATTTTTGAGTTTTTTCAAGAACTTTCTCCCTCTTTGGATGAGTGGTTAAAATTGGCTCCCGGTGACCAGACCAGGACAGGCCAGGCCTGCGTTTACACCGCGGAACCCTTGGCTGCGTGTCCTGAGCATTAACGTTGAACTAGCAATGATCAACCTTTGAGAGAAAATAAATTACTCCTGAGTGCCCAGGTCCAAGTGTGCATTCCTTTCATGATTTACCCTCGCAAGAAGGATATATGTATAAAATGTCATTGGCAGCTTTTTATTTATTCACAGATGCTGTTTGGTTCTTCAGTGATAGGCCGATGTTAATAGAAGTCTAAAAAGTCATTGTTATAAATTAGTGTTGTTCATCCGCTTGTGGAAGATACATTTTTTTAAAAATTCCAGTATATTTAAGTGATGAGGTCTCTCAAGAGAGAGAGTAACATAACACATTAATAATGTTCAGATATCCAATATTGAAAGACTAGATAGTGGATTTTATAGCTTGGCAGAACTTTAAAACATATTTAAAGGGACTATTTAAAAAATAGTCCAACTTTCTGCTTCACAAATATGAAGAAACTTGGGCCTCTCTTAATACATGCCACACAAATAATTAGTGGCATAATCACTGCCACCAGGGACGGCACTAAGTAGCCCATTGGGTAGAAGATGCTAAAAAGGGCTGTCCGTGATTGCAGAAACAAAGACATTTTTAAGGATTCAATTCCAATTACTTAGGACATTGTTCTTCTCTTATTTCTTTTTTTTTTTTCCCTACAATGAGCATGTTTTTCAAAGAGGGGAGAGAAGGACAGCACAGGTATGTGCGAATTCTGTGCCAAGGAACTCCATGGTAGTGTTGATTGCTATTCTGTGACACGTCTCTTGAATCTTCTCAGAAACTTGGAGTTACTTTTAACTTGCAAAAGATGCACTGAAAATCTCTACCAATTAGCCTGATCTTCCTGTTCCTACACGGTGTTTTCGGACTTCCGTGTCTGGCTGTAAGTAGATGACATTTAGTTAGTGCAGACCAAGCATTTAATAGTCTCTCAATGTCATGTATGCTGATCGATAATGCAAATACCAAAATAAGAAATTATTTTCTTATTTCTAGGGGCAAATTTAATTTCTTACTTTCAAAGCCAACTCCTTCAGGTTGCTTTGTATAGTTTTATAGTTCCATTGGTAAATAAAAGTATATGGATCATAAACATTACCTACCTAAAATTATACCAATGAAATGTCTTCAGGATGTAGCCAGGTTATTTCTACATGTAGCTATATTGGGCCCCATGGCAAGGCCTATATCCCAGGAGCAAGAAAAGGGGATCGGATTGACAGAATTACACCCAGTCTTGGGCAGGACCCACATTAGAAAGGTCCTCTGCGGTTGAAGAAATCGCAGTGCACACGAAGTGCTGGATAAGTCCCGCTACCTCCATTAGAGGTACCGTGACACAATAGACCTCAACAGTGTAAATCCCACTGCACTCCTTCCAGCTGTGTAACCTCGTGCCTTGGTCCCCTCCTCTGTAAAGTGGAGACACTAAGAGCTCTATCTCCTTGGGTTTTTCTTTTTCTAAAGAGTAAATGAGTTCACAGACGTGGAGCACATACCAGGGTGCTTGGGACGCAGGAAGTGCTCAGTAATTGCTATTGTCATTAGGAGCAGCGTCTTTGCGGCCATGGGGCTGGTAGCAGCAATAGTCGTGGCCGATGACATTCCTCAGAGGACAGCCTCCACTGGTGACCTCGGACACAGTGAATGGTTGTCCTCAGGCTTCCAGAATATGTAGCTGCTGTCTAAGACAGTGGCGCTCTTTCTTCCTCTATGATGTGACTTTCCTTAAAATATAAGCTTCTGAATTTTATGTTTTAAGAATTATATGTTTATAATCTGTGTTTTAAGAATTTTATATATTTTAACGAGTATATTAATTTTTATATGCACAAAGTTAAACATATTCAAACTACAAGTATAGACAACTATGAAATATGCAAATAAGAGTTCCTCCACCTCTTTCAAGCCTCATTCTCCAGAGATAAATACTCTTAACTATTTATTTGTTTTTAGTCTTTTTGATGGTTTCTTTCACTGCTTGATGAACAATCTATGTATTTGTCCATTCAGTGTTTCATCAACTTCAAATAGTGCTGTAAGACCAATTTTTAATACTATTTTTACCAGCAAGATGTTCTTGTCAGGCCTCTGGCCCTAACAAGCTGATAATTTTGTGCAGTTACTTAATCTCTCTCTGTTTCTTTTTCTGTGACTATACAATGAGGAATCGGATGGGTTGGTGTCCAAGGCCACTTTCTTAGAAGTTTTAGGGAGCATTTAAACTAACTCAAGAAGGAAAAAACAAAACTGGGGGAGGGGATAGACAGAGAGCAACTATTTTGTAGGTGGAATTCAGAGATAAGCCTCGTCTGAGGGTCAGATCTGGGTCAGGTGCTAAGACAGCATTTCAGTTTAACTATGTCGCTCTTCTCGTCTATCATGTCTCCACAGGGCTTCAGTTTTTATGTACTGATTTCCTTTCCATAGGTGCTTCCTTCCATGGCAGCAACTTGGGGAAGCAAATTGCTTCCATGGCAGCAATTTATCCTTGTAGTTAGCTGTCAAAGGACAGACACAGGTTTCCCTGTCATCTTTAGCTTGAAAAGTCCTGGCCTGACCTGGACCATACACAGGGTGGGGCAAAAGTAGGTTTGCAGTGAGGACACGAAACACAGAGCTAAGAAAGCTCTTGTAAGAATCATACCCTGCATGTCTTTTTCCATATGAACAACTCTAAACCTACTTTTTCCCCACCTTGTCTTTATCCTTGCATGATTTGCCAAAGCCAAACAATGATTAGCGAGCCCTGGGTCTCGTGCTCACCCTGTGACCAAGGGCTGGGGGACTGTGACTGGCGGACAGACAAGGAGCAGGGTGGAAGCGTATCTTAAAGAAAGGGAGGCGTGCTTTTACCAGACGAAGGGAAGAATGACAGAGAATGACAACAGATGTCTCCTCCCCTTGGGGTTTCAGGAAACTGATTTTAAGAAGGAACTCATTCAACTCTCCACTTGCTACTGAGTCATTACTTGCCCTTACGAATGCTGACTGCCATGTCACCAGCCAGTGCCCTCATTCTCCTTCCAGAAATAAAGCCTGACCTCCACCTACACATTCTTTAACTTCCTATCAGCAATTAAGAGCTCTTGGCAGTATTTTCGCACCAACTCGAACATCGAGTCCAGACATCAGTGTGAAGCCCCAGGCAGACATCAATGCCTCAGATTCCGGCCCCAGCACAGACATCAATACTGCCTTGTTAGCAAGCCTCTGTTGGGTCTTTATGACCCGCCACACAATGGACACACAGGGAAACGTTTCCTCTCTCTGTACAGGGACCCGCTGTGTTATCTCAGGATACAGCCTATGCTTTGGGAAAAAAAAAAAAGTGGCTGTAGAACATTGCAGTGATGGGAAGAACGGCCCCTAGGAAAGCAAAGAATTGCCTGGAGACGACTCAAGTTCTCACCAAGTACTGAAAATACCCCTGAGGCACTTTCCCTCAAGGTAAACATAAACTCGGGGCATTTTTGACTGATAACCAAATAAAAGGGAAAATGGGCATTGGTACAGGGTAGGCTGCCTGGGACGCGACGGAGCGCCCAATGGGTGCCAAATTAGGAGCTGTGCTACTGGGCTCACAAACACTCTCATTTGGGGGAGTCGAGGCTCCTATTTTGGATGTTAAAAAGCCAGAAATGTAAGTACCGTCATTATTGTAAAAGAGGGCTGATTGTTTCCCTTTCCCGTATTCGACACAAAAAGACTCCTGGCCTTCTCTTCGCACGCCTTTAGCGACATCTGTGTGCACAGCAATTTGGGGGTCACCAGGAGGACCCAGAGAACTTGAGCCTTGCTGTGGGAGTTCTGGCTGTGGGGGTGACAATGTCACTGCCACGCCCTGATGGCGCCGGACCAGCCTTGTGGACCGGAGCAGTCTGGAGGGAGAAGGAGTTGCTAGATGTTACGAGGAAGGGCTTCCGGAAGAGAGACGTGGCAGGGGGCACAGAAGGACCAAGACAACGTCGGTGGGTGGAGAGAAATCGGTGGGGGTGGGCCTTCCAAAAGGGGGCAGCGCATGACAAAAGGCCGAGGGGAAGGAAAACCCGAAGAGAGTTCAGGGAGCAATGAGACTAATTTGGAGGGATGGAGAAATGGAGATTAGAGTAATAGCTGGAGATAAGAATGTTAGGGCTGTCTCGGGCCAAGTATTGGGAATCTTCAAGTTATTAGGGGGAGAAATCAGATTGGGGCGAGAGGGACCCTTTTAGACATGCTAAGTTTGAAGTGGAGTATCATGTTTTCGTCCCATGGAATTAGGGAATAGATCTGGAAGTCAAGGCTGAGTCTGGGTTGGAGACAGAGATTAGGGAGTGAGGTGATGCTGTGGCCTCCTTGGACCTGGAGAAGGTAAAGGAAGTTTAGATCTTGATGGGGTGTGTATCGTTAGAGAGCTAACAAAGGACCAGTGAGGGAAACAAGGCACAATGTCAAAGGCCGGAGGAGAGCAAGGATGGTTGTGTTAGTGGTGGCAGGGAGAAGGGTGCGTGCTTCCAGAAAGAGAGGGTGGGGGCTCACACTGCCAGAAGCTGCAAAGGCAGCAAGAACGAGGCCGAGAAAGACCAGGACTGCTAATGGATCACTGGTCCCCAGCACAACGTAACCCTGTCTTTATATTGAGCAGAGTACCTTAAGTTAATTTTTAGAAGGTTTATAAAATCAAACCAAAGGACAAAAAAGTTTAGTGGAAAGAGGGGAAAGGTTTATTAACAGAACAGTGGCAACTGAGCCCCTGAAATAGTTCACGTGGCTCTCTGAAGGGGAACATTGTAGCAGAACCACACCTAACCCAATTCTCATAGAGACTATTTTGAGACACACACCCCCAAAAGCTATTTTTCTTAATTTTAGGACAGAATTTATCTAGAAGTATACCTGTCTTAAGAAAAAAGAATGCAACTAATGTTAACCAATTAGGTGATGATTATTCATTGTATAAAAGTATCACCCCCTTCCCCAAAAGGGGTCCTTTTTATAAGATTCACTGTGGAATTATTTTAGTTTGCCTCTCTTAATGCCTCTAAAATATGTTTTCGTTTACCAAAAAAAATGATATATTCATTTTCCAAAACAGTTGAAACAGATGTGAACACAGCATACGCAGGAAGTCAACATATGTGTCCGAATAGGCGCCACACTTGGACTTCGTTCCTTGTTTACAGGTTCTTTTAAAAGCGGTTTTTTAATAATGTTTAAATGTTACTGGGCTAAACAGTAAGGATCATAAAACCTGAAAGTTTATTAGGACTTTACAGATATCACATTATTTTAAAGTGGAGTAACTGGACTCCAGAGAGGATAGTGCATTATCCGAAGGCAGAAATAGTGAGCGGCCATACAGGAGTTGAACTGCTGGAACATTTCTCTAGTTGGGTTGATTTTGTGTTCTTGTAAACAGCCAGTGTGATTGTGGCCTTCTCCGTGCAAGATATCTGTCCTGCCATCAGAAAACAAATGTGGCTGCTGGCCCTGAGTTGGGCCATCCAGTTTGATGGAACAGCTAGTTTTGTACTTTACAGAAATCTGGGGGTTTTAATAAAATTCAACAATATTTATTGAGCATCTTACAGGAGAACAGAGAAGGCGATGCTGAACATAAAACATCTGAAAGGGGTAGAGAAGTGAGAGAATTGCTGTTTTATTTTTTCAGTAGAATAAAGCCATTGGGTGAGTGAGTAGGTAATTGTTGTTACTTTTGAAAAGATATGACACTTTGTCCTTAGTAATAATTCATTCTTACGAATACGAACTGCACATCTTTGTTTTAGAGATATTCAATTCAGCCAACATAAACTAAAATGGAAATGACACGGAAGGGATGGGACACGTCTCTCGATGATAACATGGAAATTTGAGGAAACATTAACCAAATGAAACCCTAAAGTATGCCAAACTATTTCATTGTAAGACTGAAAATGGAGTATTTGTCCATCCTTTTTCCCCCAATTCTTTAAAACCTCTGAGAAATTTTATGCGTGAGATCTTAAAGTTGTTCAGCATCTATGTCTTAGGCAGCCTTTCTTTGGTGTTTCGGTTAGAAAAGGGATCACTGATGTTGCCTCAAGCATTGACAGAAAAGGTTGGAGAACAGATTTTTCTTTAAAAATGTACTTTGTCTATGTTAAGAATTAATACCAAACATTTTCAGTTGGCAATAGTCCATATTAATTCTTTTTCATGTCCAATAAATTAGCAGAGTCTTTATAAGAATCAGCAGCTAATATCTTCCTGCTGTTTTCACTGGCCTGTGTGGCAATAGAAATGAAAATTATTTAAGGCATTTAACTGTGATGTGGAGTTGATGCTTTTAGAACCTGACCTCACATTCTTCCCCCGTCCCCCACCCCTACCCCTGCAAAAAAAAAAAAAAAAAAGGCTAAGGCTGAAATGCTTGAGCTCCACGTCACTGGCTTCATCAGGCTTATCAAGACTGTAAACACCATCAAAGCCTGTCCCTTATCACAGTCAATTCGTGCTGAGATATACATCCTTCTCTTCTGCTGGGGCTGTGAGTGCCTTGGACCACGTCCGGCAGCCCTCATGAAGCCAGAGGACCGCTTAGCCTGGAGAGCTGGATCTCCGCACACCTCCAAGAGCAGAATTCTCTGCATCTGGGACATTGGCTATAGGGTTCAAGTTCTTCTGACTGCACGCTGGTACTGGCCTTTGTCAGAACACCATCTCCCAGCCTCTCAGTCTTTACTCCTTGTGTCACACAAGAGACACAGCCACCCTTTGATATTCTGGAGGCTTTCCCAGGATTATGAACTGGTCAGCAATTGCTCCCTTTCTCATGGTGCATGGAATGACTGCAAATGGAGATCAACTTTATGTATCCAGACATAAAGAGCTACTGTTTTTCTATAGTAGAGCCAAATGCAGTTCTTATTCTAAGTGGAAAAGATGAGTCTTCCTAAAAGACTCAAGTTGTGGGCTCATTTCACACAGGCTGCTTGTTCCTCGAACCCTCCTATGTAATTAATTGCATTCACTCCAGGCTCTGTCTAGAGTCAGTGTGGTTTACAAAAGGCTCAGAATGAATTAAAGATAAAAGAAATTGTCTTTTATAAAGAAACCTATGTCACTTTACAATACATGTTACGCATTTCCAAAGTGGTCAATCTTAATTTGATTTTTAGGTTCTCGTGTTTAAGGTACTTTGTAGAAAATCCAAGTCTACCACTGCCCTCTCCCCCACCCTTATGAGGAATGTATTTAAATTCACAGTCATTTTTTTACTTATAACCTCCCATAAACCCAATGTAATATCCTCTCATTTGGCTTATATTAACCTATTTTTATTATGTAAATGATTGTTCTCAAGATTGTGATTTCTATACCTTTTACGGAGGGGCAATAATAAGTTAGTGGCAAACCAAGCAAGTTGTTAGATATTGACCCTCTCCAAGTAGACCTAGTTTCTATGACATGAAGACATAAATGAAAGCGTGGGTAACGGAAGAAAAACAAGACAATTGGAGCACAAATACAATAAAGCCATAGGTGGGACTTTAATGAGTACACCCTGACCTGAAGCCCTTGTAGGAGTTTCATATTCTCCCTATTTTATAAGTTCTCAGAATTAATATTTTGAGCTCTGTCGTACATAAGATCCTGAGCTAATCCCAGAGAGGACTATTGTGGGAGCACGCAAGTGCTTTATCCCCTAATTCACATAATTACCATCATCTGAAAAGTCTTCAAATTCCCCAGTCCATATGGGCCCCCGTTACAGGACTGCCTTGCTGACTAGGTCGGAGGAACCAGCAGAGCATAGAAACTGCAGCCAGAAGCCAGCCGCGGTGCTGCCACTGACCGCGACGTGTCCGCCAGACGCAGTGCCGTGTAGGGCGTAGTGAGGCTGCTTGCCGGCTTAGTGTCGTGAGGATGCTGGGACACCCCGGTCCCTGCCTTCAGAGAGCTTATGAACAGCAGGACCAGAGCAGCTCCCACCTCAGAGGTGGCTGCTTTGCCCACTTGGGTTAGCCAACTTGGTGGTTTTTTTAATGCCCAAATGAGCAGGCCGGAGCCCATAAAGAAAGTTCGGACCAGTGTAGTGGTGGTCTGGGCTTTCCTGCCCTGGCTTCTTTGAAGACGGGCTTCTAGGAGCCACTCCCTAGTCCTGGGTAGAGGACTCCTCACCCCACGTACAGGGCAGCTCTTCATCATGCAGTGGCTTCTGTATCGCACAATAGAAAACAGAAGAAAATATATAAAGCAATGGCATATTGACTCTGAAAGCACAAATGTTTTCCAGCTTTGTGATCCCAAGAGTTTCTCCAGACAGTTATAAATACTCCTTCTCTATTTGTGTGAGCAGGGGGAAAATTCCTCCTTGCCATCCAGACATTGCTCCAGAGAGACACATTGGGAATTTCCCATTTACAGAAAAGCTGTTTTCCAGAAATTCACTTTCACATCCTTTATTTTGAGCTTGGGCTGCCGTTCCCCAGAGAAAATGTGATGTGCAGGAACAATGACTAACATTTGAATAAACCTTTTTTCTTTACTGAGTACTTTGGAGAGAATGATGTAGCTGAGGTTTCGGAGCCGCCGGCCGGCGCCCTTCACCTCTAGCTTCTACCCTTAGGCAGGTTGCTTGACCTCACTAATCTATGAGGAATTTAGAAAATGGGGATAAGAACGCCACCGCCACCCCCAGGGTTGGACATGAGTCAGTCCACTGGCAGGAAGATGATAAGTGCTGTCCCTCATCTTCCGCCCCCACTATGGCCGTGTGGGTGGAAGGGTGAGGAGCGGCTGCTGAGATCAGCCATCTTAGCTGGTCTGGCCAATCACCCACCATCTCTACTTCCCCATATCCCCATATGCCACCGCTGTTGTCCTTGCCGGCTACTTGGAGGGGGACAGATGAAGAAGATCCCCTGAAGTAAGTAGAACATCATCTCCCATTTTTTAAAATCTCTGTTTTGTAAAGTAACTGGGATGGATGGGTTTATCTCTTCTGCTGTGGAACATTTACTGAGCTCAACCTATACACCAGGCACTGTGCTCTTGAACCCTCAGTACCACCCCAGGGTTAGGGGCTGGCGGAGGCGCGTTCCTAGCCGGCGCCATCCGCCTGCGAGTCTAGCCTTTTCCTCCTGTACCGCATGGCTGCTCGGCCGCCTGCTTTCCCCAGGGCCGCCTTCGTCTCGTGGCAGGAGAGGTGACCGACCTGGAAAGTGAATCCGGTTCTACGTCTGTCTGTCAAAGCTGCATCTTAGCCTCATCCGACTCTCTATAAAACTGTTGTTGTTCAAAGCTGTACCCAAACCATCGTGGCAGGGCAGGGAGGGAGGGGCGGGGGGGTGGGGTCTTGGTTCTTCTGTAATGTAGGAGGAGAATCCATTGAGTTAGTATTTACCTATTTCCTTCCCAAGCTGCCAAGATCTTCTCGAGGTTGCCCCCTTTCACCCTAAAAAGAATCAAGTTTGAAGTCATATATTCTTCAATATGTAAATATTTAAACCTCCACCGATGATTCGGACCCTAAAGGCCCTGCTTGCTATGGCTGCAAAGGAGGCGTAGGAGTTAAATCCTTAGGACAGAAAGATGACCACAGGTTTTTTAATAAATCATATTGAAGGTCAGGGCTCTTTTCTACCTCTCTTTTTAAAATTTTTTTCCAATTACAGTTGACATTCAGTATTACTTACTTCAGGCGTACAGCACTGTCTTTAGACATTTACATACCGGTAACTTACAAAGTGACCCTCCCAATAAGTCTAGAACTAGGTCAGGGTTCTTTTATGTCGACATGTCTGGTGTAGGGAAAGGAGCCAGGGACCGACTGGTCTAACCTTGCTTAGACAGGTAACTTGCTAGTTCCTTAAAATTCCTTTCCCATTTGTAAACGGCTTGTGACAGGTGCATGACAAAAAAAAATCTAGACATCTCATTTCCTTCAGTATTGAAAGCTTTAGAATTGAAGGAGGGGCAAGAGTGGAGAATTTCTTAGTCCTTTTGAATTACGGGTGTGGTGGAGAGAAGGAAGAGAGCTGGGCAGGGTCCCATGGAATAGGTGTGCGACACTGAAGACTTTAACTATGCAAATCAAAGTGTTGTGGTTGCGACTATGCTGTCTAGAACTCAGTTAACCTAAATTTTCAACCTTTACACAGTATTTCCAAGAGGTTCAGTTCAGTTTCATTTTATTTCATTTTCAGAGAACAGGGCAGCAGAAAAAAAATGGGAAAACCAGGAAAGTGATGAATTGTTATAATAAATAACTTTTAAGTAACTTCCAAAGGTCACAGGTAATCTTCCCTTCCTGGTATCTTTCACTCCCTTTGCCTTTTTATCGTGGTGAAAATCAACTTTTATTTTAAAAAAAACAACAAAAACCTTAATGAGGACTGGGAATTGTCCTGACTTAGAATTGTACATGTCGTCACCTCAGAATCCAGGTATCAGATCCATTTAATTCAAGTATTTTTTTTTAAATGATGATTTGTACAGAAATCAAGTCAGACACTTGAAGACTCAAAAGAACTCTTTTGCTCTCCCCTTACCCAACCCTCCAATTCCCTGAATATTATATTCCCCACCCAGGGCAAAATGGGAAAGAGTGGAAACCTAGCAGAGTTCCTCATTGCAATATATACCAGTAGCACTATACAACACTAAAATGTCTATTCATTTCTTGTGAAATGCTACGTTAATAATTTCTTGAACTGTCACTGAAAGTAGCATCGTGGCTTCTTTGCCCACTTGGGTTAGCCAACTTGGTGGTTTTTTTAATGCCCAAATGAGCAGGCCGGAGCCCATAAAGAAAGTTCGGAGCAGTGTAGTGGTGGTCTGGGCTTTCCTGCCCTGGCTTCTTTGAAGACTGGCTTCTCAGGGGCCACTCCCTAATCCTGGGTAGAGGACTCCTCAGCCCACGTACAGGGCGTGATATGATGTTTGTAGCAGCCTCGCCAGAGCCATTACACAGCTATTTGCTGAGGCCAGACCAAGCTTAAAATACCGTCAAACACAGCTGAGGCTCTGGTTGCTGTGAGCCCAGGCTGGCCCAGAGTAGGGGTGCGGTGGCTTTGAGGGGGACCACACAGACCACTCCCAGCCCAGGTGCATGGGGCAGGTGAATGATGATGGACATCCCAGGAATAGCATGCATTTTGCCATAGCTGGGAATAAAAGGAGATGGTAAAGGCGGTGAGATCAGAAAGAGACACTGGGGGTTCAGTATGAGCGTGCTGGATGATGGGTTTTAGAGCTGGTGGGTGGTTTTTATGAGTTCTATTCCTGGGCCAGTTCTCAACACATGGGCGCAGGAGCACATGTGCAGGACAGCCTTCCCAAACCACACAGACATCTGGAACGTCGGCATCCTGGTGAATTCCAGCAGCGGTGGGGATGCTTTCAAAATGCCAGGAGTCAGTTCCATAGGACCCCACAGAGTTCTTTGGTGTTGGAATCTTTGATGTTCTGCACAGATTAAGCATATAGAACTATCTTCCCTTTATACTTTTCAGCTCCCCAAAAAGCGTTCCTTGCTCTCTTTTCATGGATTTAAGTGTAATTACTTTACTGGGTAATTACAGAAGCAAACAGAAGACACAGGAAGGAATTTAGAACTTTTTTGCTGCTGTCACCACAGCTAATGATCCTTGGTAACAGATCTAAGTCTTGTTTTTCCCCTTTACCAGTGGCTTCAGTGTTTGTTACTGCTTTGAATTTAAGAGAGCTTGAACTTGAAGATCGAATACCTATGGAAAAAGAAGATTCTGAGTTTTAATTCCTTAGTTTTAGAAGGTTTAAAGTTGGGAGCATAGCTTGGACTAGCCACGGAATGGGTCCCGTTTCATCTGCTTGTTAGAGTGCCACCTTCTGTTGAAGTTTCTTTTGACAGCCATCGGTCACTATCTGCCTTGAATAAAGGAAAACATTTTGGACATAAAATTCAGTTAAAAAGGAAAGCTTCTGCATAAAATAGAATAAGATTGGTAGCTAATTGCTAAAATTAAAAATTCAAAAATTAACTTAATTTAAACATTTAATTCAAAAATTAAAATTCAGTCTCTTCTTGATGGAAAATACTTGGGGAGTTAAAACCACATTATTATAAATTAATAATTTGTTATTGCTTATTAAGCACCTACATGTTAAAGATAGATACTATTTGTATGTGTTTTAGATATGGCAGTAAGTATAAGTATCAGTATTTATTAAGGTTTGTATAAAAATTGGCTTTTAGGTTACTACTAAAATTTCAAGCATAGTAAATTTTGCGTATTTTTAGGCGGGAAAAAAACCGCAGAAATTAAAATGGATCTTACTTCCAAAATCAGCCTGTGGTATTTACTGAAGGCAGTTGATTGATGGCATTGAAGTAGGCAAACTAGACTAACCTAAATCTGCCAAAAATAACTCAAACCAAGTGTTTTTTCTTTGAACTGTCTCATTCTGATAAGACTTCATTTTCCAAAAATTGGCTACAAATGAGAAGACTGAGACTCATGCCGAAGTTTTTCTGTTAATACTTCTGGCTCCGTGAAAATGAAATAGGGCTCCTGGAAGTCAGACAAAATTTCCACCACAATTTGTAAACTGGCCCGCATCACCTTAGGGAAAAGATGATTGAGCTCACGGGTCATACAAAATTGACTTAGTGCTCTGTCCACAATTAATTACAGACAACACACTCCAGGGCTACTACTAGTGCCTTATTCACCGTGCATAGTGTGGAGCTAGCTGGCAGGCATGGGAAGTCATGGTCACAGCCTAACCTGACTGCACCAAATGAACATTCCTTTTAGTTCCCTCTCTGAAGGTGTCACTTTCCTCTCTTCCCAGGGACCCTCTGAAAATCCAGCAACTGCAGAACCAAATCCGCCTGGAGCAGGAGGCCAGCACGCGGCACCCCGCGACCAGTGCCCAGTGCAGCACACCGCCCTCGCCGCCCTTCCCGCCGCCACCCGCCTTCCCCGAGCTCGCGGCCTGCGCGTCGCCCGCGGCGCTGGAGCCCATGAGCGCGCTCGCCTCCCGAGCCGCCCCCACCATGCAGTCCTCCGGCTCCTTCAACTACGCGCGCCCCAAGCAGTTCATCGCCGCGCAGAACCTTGGCCCAGCGTCCAGCCACGGCACGCCGGCCTCCAGCCCCAGCTCCTCCAGCCTCCCGTCTCCCATGTCCCCAACACCGAAGCATTTTGGTCGCGCGCCCGCACCCCCCTTCACGCAGCCCTTTGGCGCAGAAGCTGAGGCCCCGTGGGGTCCATCCTCGCCATCACCCCCTCCGCCGCCGCCCCCGGTCTTCAGCCCCACCACGGCCTTCCCGGTGCCAGATGTGTTCCCGCTGCCACCTCCGCCACCACCTCTGCCAAGCTCTGCCCCGGCCTCCCACTGTGCCTCCCCCGCAGCCCGCTTCGGCCACAGCCAGACGCCCGCAGCCTTCCTCAGCGCCTTGCTGCCCTCGCAGCCGCCACCCGTTGCTGTCAACGCCCTGGGCCTGCCCAAGGGCGTCACCCCCGCGTGAGTGACAGCCGCACGCCCTCCCTCCTAAGGTCGCCTTGCCCCTTCCGCACACACCCTTCAAAGTGAGCCCATTGACCTGCAGCCCAAGGGTACCATTTTACATACTTCCCTCACCCAGTTTTCAAATTCTTATCATAGCAACTTCACCAAGCTGTTCTTGCATAGCTTAGCTACCTTGCCATTATTACAATCAACACTTTTTCTTCTGCATGAAATAATACAAGATCTTCTCAGGAACTACCCAAAATCTAAGCAGGACTCTTAATTTTGATGATCGTGACATCGGCTACCATATACTGAGCGCAGTGCTAAGCAATTCACTTCTCTCATTTTGATACATTTTGACTGCCTCACCTACAAGGGAAGAGTTCCAGCAGTTAAAACAGTTTGCCCAGGGTCATAGAGCCACTAAACTGAGATTTGGATCCAAGCATGTCTGATTCCAAATCCATGCTCATACCACCAAACTATGTATCTTAATATTTCAGATCAATATTACAATAGAGATGGAAGGGCTTGGTTATTACATATATACTTAATGTTTTTGAACGATATAAATGAACAGAATTAAGACACCTTTACATTTATGTAGTGATTGATTGGAAGGGCAAAAACCATGTAAATGTCTTTATGTTGTTTATCCAAATCAGTGAGGGCCTGTGCAATCTAGTGAAGAAATGATGGGGCCAGTTCTGTCCCCAGCCAGCAGCGATCTCTTGGGAGGTGACTTGGACCCTCTTTCTCTATTTGCATATTCTTCAATACCTGCCTTTCCTTATATGACGATGATGTGCAACCCCCTGAAATCTTTAAACAGAAAATCTGTGAGGATAAATAAGATGCCACCTACAAAAGTACCATAAAGCCTTCAAAAGAAACATCATACAGGTGTTTGGCATGCCCTGTTGAAGAGTAAATTATGTGAAAGCTAGCGCACACTCATTTGACTGGGGAGTTCAGAGCTAAGTAAGTGCTAGCTAGCAGAGGTCCGGCCAGTCCCCACATCCCAACTCTTTCTGTTGAAATCCTACTCCGGAGTTCACTGGAATCCCAGTGTTCAGAGAGAAAAGGTGGAAACCCTACTGAGGAATAAAAATGAGACGACCTTAGGATTCAGGTTGTTTTCATTTATATGGAAAAGTGTTCCATTCTGGGATGTCTAATGCCACCTTAGAATGAGTACTTGCCATGTTTGACTTTGACCAGGTGTGTCAAGGAGCTTCAATTAGCAATGTAATTTTTTGTTAGGCTCTTTCTAAATGTTGAGTACATGAATTCTAAGTTTGAAACCTGACTTCTTCACAGATCTTTTTTGGAAAAAAGTTCAGTCAAATGGATACATAAATAAGTGGAATAAAGGAGGGATCTGTATAGTAATGATGTGATAATGAGCTTCTGTTGAAAGTTGAGCCAGTCAAATTGCCTGAGAAAACCTTTCTCTTTCTCCCCTACTTCTCTGAGTTTGTATTTGGCTGCTAGGAAATGAAACATTATCTTGCTACAAAGACGCTAACTGTTAGCCTCAAAAAGTGGGAGTTTGTTGCGTGACTCTTTATCCTCTTACTATGAAATGGTGCCAAATCTTGCTTCCCAGAAACATAAATAATGCGATCCTCCTCATATAGGATTTGATCAAAGATTAGTCTATCAAAGGCATTGGGTGGTCATGGCTTCTTTCATCCTAAGTAGAAACAGTGGTTTATTCTCATCTTGGACTTTGAAATTCTCTTAAGAAGATAAGCAGTTTTAAGAGCTTACTTCAAGTAATAGAAGCACTTGTTTCTTATCAGCATCTATCACAGTTACTCATTTTATGGGGTCAAAATATTTTATAATTGTTACCACAGGAGTCCAGTACCTCATGCCATTTCTTTAAAGTTCATGCTGATTCTGTGGCTATACAAACTGTGCCCAAAGATAATTAGGTGCTATGACACCAAAGCTAAGTGGCAATACCAGGCAGCAGGTCTTTAGCTCTGTGCCAGCCTAATCAACCATCATTATATGGTCATCCTTTATCTTCAAGAAATTTTCCTATTGCTAAATCACACCCTTGAATTCTTTCTTTGAGTTTGATACATGTGACTTTTAGAACATTTTTTCCTCTGACATAATGTGGGATCCCTCGCTTGCATTCTGAATTAAAAACAAAAAGGTAGCTGTTTATTTTCTGTAATCATCCGCATAATTTGCCACAGACTGAGTGTCCCTTTCAGGGCTGCCATGCCTAATTGGCATCCTTGAACTTGGAGGAACTGCCAAACTCTTGTCAAATGAATCTTTTAAATTACTTTCATTACATGTGGTTAATATGACAGCAAATTCAGTTTCACTTATATATGTTATTTCTCTAATTGGACGGTTCTGCCATATGTGTCAAGTCCCAGTACATAGATTGATTACATGTGACTCCATGAAGTAGAAATACATTAATTTTTTTTTCTTGCAGGCCTGTCTCACCAAAATCTAAAGTGTAAATTTCAGATATATTTTCTTAATCATCAGTTGCATACTAGCTGTTTTAGTTTGTTTGCCTGTTTATCATTGTCCTTGTTAAAAGTTGATTATTTACTAACTTTCTAAATAGTCTGGAGATAAGCTTCTGTTTCTCGAATGTCTGGGTAGCAGAGGTCATGGCAGGGAACAAAGGCAGTGGATGCCAGTGATAAACCACAGTCAAGAAGACAGATGACAGTGAGGAGTTCGGAAGCAGCAGCAGTATTCAGTTGTTGGTTGACTGCGGTTTGAGGAACTTCTGCATATGGAGTCCCTCTAGTGCCTTTCTCAGACTGCTACATTCTTCCCCAAGGTTACTGGGGTCACTAGCAGAGGAAATACCTCCCTTCTCAAAGCTGCTGACAGACACAAATGTTAAGGTGACTAAATCTTTCAGAGGCAGCGAGGAGAACATATCTTAGAAAGAAATCTGTTTGCACTTTTATAAAATTCATGTATTCGACTGCCCTCACAATCGCTGATAGTTTTACTGCTTCCATTGCTATAACCCTGTTCTTCTACTCAGCACAGCACATCAGCCCTAAGAGGTGGTGGGAATCCAGAGGATTTAGGAATGCCACCTGCAGACCGCGCAGAAGTTCTGTCCCTGCTGGTTTCTGAGCATCTGTATCGAGCTCAGGGCTAATCAGATAAGATCCATCCCCGAGAACTGGACTGGCACTGGTTGGCACTGTATCTTTTGCCTGCCTCGATATTCTTGGAATCTGTTCTCACAAGGGGTTGCCACATAGCCAAAGTGCTACAATGCAATATACTCTTCATTGCCTCTCTTATGGAAGTAGAGCTTTGTTTGAAATTTTAGCCCATGTTTGTCAAAAGTAAAAGCTCTCAGTAAGAGCTTTTATTCTATAGTCACTCAGCTCTTTACAGATGTTATATCGCTGTCCCTTTCTTTCTCCCTGATTTATAAGAAACGGGGTGGGGGGTGGGAACACTGTCATCATTCTAGGGTAAGAGGCACCAAGAGGTGAAGGCATCTCCCAGGGTTCTGGAATAAGCTTAAGCAAGGAAGGTATTCATTAGAGCTAATGAGTTGCCCAGTTTATCTCTAATAAACCTGGTGTCTGATATTCTTAATTAAAGAAAAATGCAGCAGACCAACAAAACAAAACTCCCTGAGTCTTAAGGAAAAGGCTATAAACAGATTCAGATGTACTTCAGACAGGTTTCAAGTCAAGGCAATGGTTAGATAGTAACTAATAGAAAAGACAGTGGCATTGGACTTTGCAGGCACTGTCTCATGGTTCATGACTTTCTCCTGTCCTGCAAGAAACAGTGGGGGACCCTTGTCATTCCCCATTAGAGGCAGAGGCCTGGGGGGCTGGGAGTTGTCCCAGGGCCTTGTCATTAGGCTCATTAGGGTCCTGTGTCTCAGGGGATTCTACACAAAGATGCATCCAATCCTGGGCAAGTATTTCCCAGCAAATTAGTGGGACAGGTCTCAGGATCTGCTGTGACTAGTGACAATTCTGGTGAAATGTCTGCCCCAGGAGTAGCTCAGAAAGAGACCTGCTGAGTTGCATGGGGTTAATGAATAGGTGTAATGCATGCAGGCATGTGTGTTTATTCCTTAGAGAGCCCAAAAAGTAATGTGAAGAGAAGTTAATAATAGTATAAAGTGATCTATTTTCCATAAGTATGAGCTTAAGGTATGCACCATACTCTAATAGCTTTGGCTTTTGATATACAAAAACTCAATTTTTATACCTTGGGCTCTTTTGTTAATATATAGTAATCCATACATTACATTCTTGAACATGAGGGATAATGAAATCCCAACATGTTAATGACTTTGCTCACTCTGGAATTCTGTGGAATTTCATGACCATTAGATATTACTAAGTATGAGGGCACTATTAGTAGTTTAAAAAATGTCTACAGTTGCTATTCAGGCTCGTGACCTCCTAAATCAATGTGGTACTCTGGAGATTAGAGTTTCTGAAATATGCTGACTGAGCTGATCTAGAATAGTATATCAAGAGGAGGATGTCCTTGGCTATTATTCAGTAGCCAAGGGTAGAAGGGGGAAAAAAAACCTTCTGGGATTTTGTGATTGACTCTGGAAGATTTTACCTTCCAGATGCTTGTGTACGTGCTTGAGATGTTTCTACCCCACGCCACAGGAGTATTATTTTTAAATGGCAAGTGACTTACTGTTGAAGCTAGAGTAAACAGATCAGTACTGTCTTCTGCACTGTGGGGCTGAGTGTGTATACACTGAAGTATCTAGTGTGGGAGGCTCGTATGAACTGTTTACTGGTTGAGGTTTGCTTCTGAGTATGGGTTTCTGTGAAGAGGGCTGGTTTGGGCAGCAGTTTACTTTGAATAAGCATTTTATTTTTTAATTGCACACATCATCCCTTTTTCGTCACTCCCTATTTCCCGACGAGTTGTGGCTCTTCATTTATCAAAAGTAGGTACCGTTTCGGGGAGCAAACCACAGCCATTTTCCATTAAACTCCAACACAGAATTAGTTGTATAGGAAATACAAACCCAGTTACTGAAGCTTTGCTTCAAACAGTTATAACTACTTTTCTTTCCCGGTGCCTGTCCCTCCCAAGGGCTCCATTTTGGTTTCTAACCCAAATCTTTATATACCAACTTCGTAACTCTTTACTCAGTTTTTAACACAATTCCCTAAAATTGGTCCAAATGAGATACCCCCTGAGGAAAAGAAAAGGTTCCATATTAACACCAGCATGAGAAATACTGTAACCTGTACCCCCTGTACCTCTTTCCTTGGGGCTCGCGACGCCCGGCTGACGCTGCCGGGCTCATTCCGCCCATAGGAGCTTCGCACCGCCCAGCGCTCCCACAGGTCCTCACAGCTGGCACCTTCCTGTCACCTGGCCTCCGCCGTAGTGTCGGCTCCGCAGGCCGGTGATTAACTGCACTATCGTAGTCATCTACCCACGGACCTGTCCCTCACAGCACTGACGACCCCCTGATGTGGCCTTCCTTCCGTCCACTCTCTCCCTCTCCCTCGCCACCGCAGAATATGATTTTTCTAAGTACGGTGACTTAGTTTTGTTCAACATTGTATTCCCAGAACAGAGCTGAGCACTGAAAAGTCCGTTAGTGAAGGTTATTTCCACACTTTTGGAAGCTCCGGTCGGGAGTTCTTGGCACCTTTTCCACCTCCTTTCATTCCGTTCCTCTCAGCCGGCCTCGTCTCTGGCGCTCGCTTCCCCGCTGGACAGCGTCTGCGAGCCTGCGCGGTCCACACACCGCTGCTCCCGGTGATGCTGTGAGATCCGTGCTGCTAAGGCCCACTTTTACAGAGAAGGAGACCGAGGCACACAGCCGTTAGGTAACTAGGCCAAGCCACACAGCATTTAAGCGATCAAAAAAGAGACCCTGGCCTCTAGGCCTTTAGTCATGCCGACTCTGAATGCTCCCCCTCCCCTCTACTCAGCTACACCCTCGTCGTCTTTCCAGATCTCAGGTCCTTCCTCTTTCATGGACTCCTCTGCAGTCATTGTAACCAGCAGCAGTCTTTCCCACTTCCTTCTTCCTCCCACTGCGCCTACAGTTGCTACCACGTCATTTGTTCCTTCATTTATTCTCCAACCTGATTATTAACGTCTTGTGGTCAAGGATCCTCCTTTAGGATTTGGCTTTTCTCCATCTCACATAGAATAGTGTTGAGACCGCAGTGATGAGGTTAGATGCTCAATAAATATTTGTGCAATGACTGTTAGACATTTAAAAATCTTTCAATTGGTTGATTTTTATTTCAGTGTTAATTGGTCAGGATCAAGAAAATGAGCGTACCTTAAATTCTGTAAGAAAGGAGAATAATGTCTTAAAAAGCAGGGGGAAACAGAGATGAAGTAAATGTGCTTCCAATGCTGATGACCTTCATATGCTTAGGAATCGACTTGTTCAAAAAAATATGGAGTGATCAGGCAATATATCTGGATCAGAGTTGTTTTAATTGTACTCTGAAATTATAAAATACCTAGGTGGCAGGAACCCATGCCAGAGTGAATGTCTTCTGTATGTAATGTCCTAGAGTGGTTGTTCTTAGGTCCCCTAAAGAATCCAGTGGACTGAGAAATGCTTTTTAAGCAACAGGACTTATTCCGTAGTAAATAGACGGGTGTTTACTTGTTCGAGAGAACTTGCAGCTGTCTTTTAAAAACACAGTTCCCTGCCTCTCTTGTTTAGGTGACCTGTTCTGCCCTGGAAAGTCGCCCTTTTGCCCCTTTCGTTCTCACCTATGCGGAGAACGCAGCTCTCGGTGTAGTCTGCCTGCAGACACACAGCGATGCCCCCTGTCGTCCAAGGTGCTCATCATCGCAGAGTTGGGCAACTGGCTCCTGCTGTCAGGTTTAAAGTACTAGTGGGAACCTGTGTGGTCCCGACAAGGCTGCTGTACAATGAGCTAGCTGTCTTTAGTACTGCCTTTCAGGTGCCTTCCAAACCTAGCTCCTCTAGTTCTCAGATGCAAGGCCATAGTCAAAAGCAATGAAGAACTGTATTTCCAAAATCATGGTTTGTTTGTTTTTTTCACTTGTTCTGAGCCTGACTTGCCCCATGTGGCTTGATTTCACATGGCTCTGATACACATTTTCTTGCCTGAGGAGGGAAAGCAGAGAGAGGTCATCAGAAGTGGAGGTAGACGGCACCCCCATTCGCTCACTGCCGGATGTTCTCTGGAGGTCTGCTCTTGGACAATCACTGTGATGAGCCCCAGAGGCGTGGTGAGAGTGAGACAGTGAAGCAGAATGTGTGATGACAACGTGTGGTAAGGGCGGTACAGAGAGCAAACACAGTACAACGGCTCATGGGGTAGACTTGGTCAGGGTCCTCCTTTCGGAGGAGACAGTAAAGTAAAGCCTGAAGGCTGGCGACACTGTCCCAAAAATAAAGAGTAAGGGTGAGAGGCTCCAGGCTTAGGAAAGTTGGCAGACTGTATACATTTTTGTTAAAGGGTTGCGTGGTACTAAAAGTTAAAGTTATAAATCATAATTCCTATGGCTCTTGCTATTACTATGTCTCAAGTTCATTCCCCAGCTCCCCAAAATCAAGATCCCTTCCCAGTGAGTAGGATACAACTTAAAGTTTGACCAACCACTTTTACATGTATATTATAAGCACAGGAGATCACAGTATTTTATTTATTTCTTTAAAACCAATGTCTGACATCATCCTATGTGAACTTTAGGGGCAAACAACTAGAAATAAAGAGACTGAAAAGGCTATCAACTAGAATTTTTCCATTATAAGTAACAGAAGACTCAACGACCAGATTAAATGCAAGGAGTTTATTTTTTTATATAACATGTGTGGGGTCAGACAGTTGCACGGTAGATTAACAGTGTTTCCCAAACAATCAAGGGCCTGGGTCTTCTTTCCAGCCGTCCTCTTTGACATGTTGTGGGCTCTCCCCTCATGGTCATGAAGTAGATGCAGCAGTTTTTGACACTACACTTTGGACACAGTGGTAGCCACTGTGAAAGAAGAGGGACATCTCTTCCTATGTGTTTCTTTTTACAGATGGGAAAATTTGTTTTCCTTTTTATTCAATTTATTGGGGTAATGCTAGTTAACAAAATCATACAGGTTTCAGGTGCACAGTTTTGCAACGCATCATCTATAGACTGTATAGTGTGTTGAGATTGCAAATTTTTACTGAGAGCACAGCACCCTCTCACTCCCACCTCCACTTCCCCAATCTCATTGGTCAGGGCTCCATCACAGGCCTCTGGCTAAACTAATTATTATCCAGGGGATTGAGACCACTCAAATTGACTTAGATTAATGACTCCTGAACTTGGAAATGGGTGGGGATCACCTTTTCTAAGTACTTGAAAGGATGAACACGCAACAAATATCAGAGGGAGTTCAGCAAGGAAACAGAGGGGAGTGGACAGAGGACAGAATGGCTCTTGGGAAGACCAGGAGCCGATGGTACAGGTATTCCATTTCTCTGTAATCTCTACCCACAGCCTTGTGAAGAGAAGGGAAGAGAAATAGGAAGCAAATTGCTTAAGGCACCAACAAAAGTTGATTCCACCCCATCATGTATCTAGCACTGATGCCCCCTGGCCCCATATGGCTCATATTGTCACTGATCTTGGAAAAGAAGGCTCTGGTGTGTCACCTATCCTAAGAGCCCGAGGCTCTCCAGGAGGTTTAGGAGGCTTGGGATGCACCAAACATAGCAGGACCTGCAGATCTTCCAGGGTCCTCTAGTACGAACAGACCTTGTCCTATAACGTTGGCCTTCCCTAGTCAAGTTAGATTAGAAGAGAAGGTAACAAACTTAACTTTTGCGTAGAGTGGGCTAAGCACTGTTGTTGAATAAACTGATTTTGAAGGATCAAAGGGATTAAATTTATGAAAGTATGAAAGAAATATGTTCTCTTTCAAATCCTCTCAACAGCCAGATGTGGTATATATTTTTATTCCTATTCATAACAAATGTTAAGAAACTGGCTAACGTCACAAACCCAATATAAGGCAGAGCCAGATTTTAAGCCTAGGACTGATTATTACAAATCACATCATATTTTCACTCTTCATGGCTGCCTCCCCAGGGCTAAAATGCGGGCCTTCCCTATCCTTGGCCTTTATCTAACCACTGAGGCACATTCCCCTGAGGTGTTTAAACTTCCTCTGAAAACTGGTTCCAATTAGTGTTACCTGAACACCGAATCCAGCTTTCATGGTTCTTTCTGTAATTAGTTGGCATAGATGTAGCATTATAAAAAAAAAAAAAAAAGACTGGAAAGAGACACGTTGACACATTGTACTCTCTGTTGGACTTGAATGTTTGACTTGGATTTATATGTCTGACAACTGACTATATCGCCTTGTGTTTTTGTCCTGCAGGGGATTTCCAAAGAAAGCCAACAGAACTGCTAGAATAGCCTCAGATGAGGAGATTCAAGGCACAAAGGATGCTGTCATTCAAGACCTGGAACGAAAACTTCGCTTCAAGGAGGACCTCCTGAACAATGGCCAGCCGGTACTGAGAGATTTGGGGCCCGAACTTGGAATATTAGCTCCCCACATCGAAGAGCTTTCCCCTCACTTCACTAAGACTTAGGTTCTTAAGATCTGTCCACAAAAGTGGTTTTGTTGCTCCTGGATCACAACATTCCACTTAGTATTGTGGCTTGAATCTGGGGAAAAGGGAGAAAGTGAAATGGCTTCTTTCTATTAGTCCCAAAACTATTCTTGGAGCTATGATAGCAAGTTGGAGATAAAGGAAGGAGGAAGGGGTGACTTTAAGGTCTGGAGTAGAACAAATGAGGAACTGTGATGTTAAGGGACAGGTCCCTGGGAGGGCTGGGGGCTGGGGAGGGAGGGAGAAGGTGTGCTCTGGAGTGATTTGTACCTACCCCAAAGCAGTGAATTGGAATTCAGGTACCAAAAGAAGAACTGGTATTCTATGACATGTACTGCTTCTACACACACACTAAAAAATATCTTTACTAAGGAAACCACTGCTGACATCCAGTTCTGTTCTAGACAATGACAGATATCGGCTCAGTTATCTGAAAGAGTGGGGGCTGTTTCCCAACCCTGTTGTAGTTTGTCAGAGCAAGATACCGAAACTCAAGGAAAAAAAATTATGTTTGAAAGCTGCAGAATTGGAGGGTAGATACAAAAAAAAATCTGGTGTACTGCATCAAATGGCAAGTACTTTGCAGGTGACTGAAGTTTAAACATATAAGAATAAATACAGAATGTTTTATAAATAGATTCTGGTTTTGGGGGGCTCTCCCCTCATTATGTGTGTATGTACACACACAAACACATATGTTTTCTCCATTGGACTTAAACATTTTCTCATCAGTTGTTTATTAGTTTTTTAATGACCCTTTTCTTTTCACATCAGAATATTTTAAGGGGAGAGGAAAAGCAAGTCTAGCACATAAGATTTCCCAGGTAAAGGAGAGGAGCTTTTGTGTGGCTTTATTATGGAATTAGCACCAGAAAAATATCTGCTTGGCTCTTAAGTACGAGTCCCTCTTAGACACCTTTTTCAGAGTAGAAGGCTCTCTAATCTAATTATGTTTTCTGGGAATTTTAAAAACCAAGCATTGATAAATAAAAATGTGAGAACAGACCATGTGTGGTTGGAAAAGTGGGGAGCAGGGGAGGGATGTTGAAGGCAGACTTGGATTTTAGGGCATCCTACCTAAGTTCAGAAAGATTAACATTCCAGTGAGGTCCTGTGTTAGTTATTCATTTTACTGAGAATAGAAGATTTGCACAAAGGGAAAATGTTTTCTCCCTGAAATAAGTGATTGCATGTGTACATGTACATAGGAAGTTTTCTCTGGCTCTGTTGACTAAAGCCTTTGAAAGAGTAAAACAAGTACTTGTGGGGACTTTCTCAAGCCAGGTAAGGAAAGGCATGTCTCTGGGTTTTGGGGTTGTTTTACCCTTTTTTGGTTGTTTAAATATTCCTTATGGACTAAAATTCTCTTGGTTAAAGTAAGACTTCTGTAAGCTATTATAGCATACTATGTATATTACATGCATATAATATTTTTTCTTATTTGTTATATATCATATATATATATACATAAAATATTTATTTGTTTTGTAGTGAATGACATTCATAGTAAGCTCCATAGATTTCCACATTGGAGAGTTTAAAAGGGCAATAAAAGTAAGGTTTCTTTTTTTAGAAAATGGGACCCTCCTAGAACTTTTCCTAATGTTACATGTTATTGTAACTTCTTTTTGGCTTCCAAAGACAGGGCTCCTGCATCCACAGGGCATGGTGCTTAGAAACAAACTGTGGGGTAACGCTGGCCGCCAAGGGTGTAGGCGCACTCTGGGGCAGGACTAACTATCAAGTGGTTATTTTTGCTCATAAGGAACAGAGTGAAAATCACTCGTCCTCCCTCTGGGGTCGATACAGCTCTCTATGAAAAGGCATTAGGAGGGCTTTTAAAGGAGCAGGTATTAAAACTCTCTTTGAAAATTCATTGATATTTTTTTTTAAGGAACATGAAAAATGAGTTTAAATAGTAACATACCGGACTGAGACACTCCATGCACCAAACACCTCCCTCCACCTCTCCCCCTTCTCTATTAAATGAAATAATTTGAACTTCAGGGCTGTTTGTCATTTGGCACTTGACTTGTTTCGATTCTGGTTTCAGCTGGGACTGGAACCAGCAATTACTGGAAATTGCAAATTTACCCAACATATTTTTCTGATTAGAGAGTTTCCAATAGAATTTGTATCTATATTCAGAAGTTTGGACGTTTATCTGAAATAATTTCTGTGCTCTTTTTTTAGATTCTGCCTAATTATTGTAAAATGCCCCTGATGGGGCAAATAGTCTCTTAAATTTCATCTCAGACCTATAATCTAAGGCATGTTAGAACCAACACTCAAGAGCAGGAATCAGCCTAATAGAATAAAAGTGTTGGCATTTCTTTTGTATAAGACTGGCCTAGCAAAAATGGTTTTGGCCAAATCCAAAAGCGCTGGTTGCTTGATGCAAAAACATTTCCACTTTCTTTGCTTGATAGGCAAGCTGTCTTCCTCTGAATAGAATCATGAATGTTAGTTTAGCATTAGAAAGTACCTTTCATACTTCTGCTAACTCAGCCATATGCAGTCATTCTTTACGGATCAGTGGAACCTCGGTTCTCGAACTTAATTCGTTCTGGAAAACTGTTCGAGAAGAGATCTGTGTGAAAATCAAATCTCCTTTTTTGGTCACCTGAGAGAGGCATGACTGATCACACAGGTATCGGCATGAAAGGCTGTTGGGTAGAGAATCAAAACCCGAAGTTTTGTTAGGCAACCGAGACATTTTTTCCATGAACAACTTGGTCAAGAACTGAACTGTTCAAGAACCAAGACGTTCAAGAACCAAGGGTTCGCTGTATCTGCCTACATTCACCTAGGTTACACGACAACCTACGGAAATGCTCTTAAAGGTGAGACCCCCAGTGCAGGGAGGACTGTCACTACCAGCTGGTCCAAATGTTTGTTGTTCAGGACAAGTTTATGACACACATTTTCTGTGTGGTTCTCCCTGTTACTTATTTTACTCCCCTTAAATTTGTGTTGTATCAGTTGGTGGCTCTCAAGACTAGTCACCCCATCTCCCAGACCAGGACCAGAAGGGAAGGTGAAAGGTAGGACAACTGAGGCAAGGGAAAGAAACAGACTCCTTTTATATACAGGTGTCTGGCAGTGGAGAGAGAGGGACTCACAGAAGACATCACAACTTGTTTGTTTGGGTGTTTACAGCTCTTTGTCACGAGGCAATATATAACTGTGATTTTTCTAATTTTGTATTTTATGTGATTTGTTTTGCTTAGAGGTTAACATATGAGGAAAGAATGGCTCGCCGACTCCTAGGGGCCGACAGTGTGACTGTCTTCAATGTGCAGGAGCCAGAAGAGGAAACAGCTAATCAGGTGCCGTGTCCCCCTGGACTTCTTAGAGAAGTCACATTCAGTATGTCTCCTCTGCCCACACTCTTTATGGACACTGTTCTTGGGATCAATTCTGTTGAAAGTACAGGGCAGGTCAAAGAAAAGCATTATTTTATTAATATTTATTGAGCACGTACTCTGTGCCAGACATTGTGTTAAATGATAGAATTATTTCACTCAATGATAGCTGTTCTTTTTATCTTCCTGTTGATCAGTTTATTCTCCTTTCAAGTATCTTTGTTTTTCCTGTCCTGTGCTTTCATGCAAAAGAAGTTTTGTGTGGAATAATTTATTTTCCCTGAAACTGTTTGAAACACCTAGTGACTATTTCCAGTTGTGTTTTTAATATCTAGTCAAAGTAAAATATCTATATACAGAAAAAACAATCTCTTTATTTTCCTTCACTTATAATAGTTATAAATCACTAATCAGCAGAAAACCTAAAGTGCTATTTTTGTTTTCCTTGCTACCGCCCAAAAAAAAGCACTTCATGGATTTGATGTAAGCCATTTTTAATCTCCACTGCTTCTGTGTTGTTTCCAGATGTAGTCTCCATAGCAAAGAAAGTTTTTAAAAACAAATTTAAAGGATGAAGTAAACTTTTTCTCTCGTCTATTGAGAAATGGATCTGAAAGTTTTTCTGTGTGAAATATAGCTGCCACAAAAATCTCTCTTATAGAAAATGAGAAATCTTGCTAGATTCTTATTATTTCTATTATTAGTCTTCACTTCTTTTTTTCTACCATTACAGGACATTGAGTCTCCTCATGCTTCTGTAGGGAGTCCTCTGGATGGTCAAAAGGTTAAGCTTTTCACCTTTCTTCCCTTTCCAGTCTTTCATTGTATCTATTTTCTTATGCTTTCTTGTTTATCTGTGTATCTATCTTTACTGCCATATATAAATTATAAATACTATGACTATTTTCATTTACTATCAGGTGAACAAAATTACTGCAATGTGATTTTTCTTGTCATTTATTACAGACTCGAATTTGATTGTCATTAGTGGATACTTGAACTTTAAATTGTGCAGTTTCTCATCGTTATACCTTTCTAAGAAAAAGTACTAATTCTTAAACTGATTAAATTGGTAGTAATTAGACAAAACAAAACAACTTGTGCATTTTTTTGCAGTTTTATTCATAGTGTTGTATTTCTTCTCTCAAGCTGACAAACTTTTTTAAAGGCTGAGTAACTTCCTTAAGAGGAAACCTAGGTAAAACAGTCTTTTGTTAACATTTTATAACGGGCTGCCTTGTCTTCATTGTATTTGTAAGCCAGCGACTGTAGCATCCACCCTAATCACCACAGAATGATGATGGGGTCTTTCTTTTGCGTTTTAACCAACCTTTTGATGGGACCGCAGAGCCTATTTTTCTTTTAAAGAGCAATGGGAAATAGTTCCTAATAGCTGCAGAGCTGAGGAGGAGTCCAGAGGCTATGTAGCTAAGGACTGGGCGAAATCAAACAAACATGGTGCCATTTTTCCCCATTATTTGCTTGATAAAATGCTGTGTAATATTGCAGCTGCTCGCCACATGTACTGGTATTACCCTTCTGGAGACAGGCACCACCCTGCATCAGCTTTTACCCTACAGAAAGAAATCAGTGTTCCACCATGCTTTATTTTTATGAACAGTTTAGGAAAATATAGCCATTGCCTTTTCTCTCTGCGTTCCCCCAAAAGAACAGAGAAATTCATCTTCATAGTTTTTGTGCAGGGGTTGATGAAGATAATTTGAAATACCATATATACTTACTTCCAGATGTTTTTTGTTTCACATGGAACTGTAGTGGACTCAGACTTGTTTTTAGGCTATGTGGTAAAAATATCACCGTCTTCTAAGTGCCTTATTGGCGAGGGGATTAAGACACACTGTACCACAAAGGACTGAGGTTGTTAACGTGATCTTCTCTGTCTGATACAGGAATACAAAGTCTCCAGCTGTGAACAGAGACTCATCAGTGAAATTGAGTACCGGCTAGAAAGGTCTCCTGTCGATGAATCAGGTGACGAAGTTCAATATGGGGATGTGCCTGTGGAAAATGGAGTGGCACCATTTTTTGAGATGAAGCTAAAACATTACAAGATCTTTGAGGGAATGCCGGTAACTTTCACATGCAAAGTGACTGGGAATCCAAAGCCAAAGGTGAGCTGAGAACATGGCTTTTTAAAACTCATATTTTCTGAGGAAGAGTTTAGCTTCCAAACTACAGCATGTATGTTATGATAAAGAGACACAGACTACCTTTCTAAATACCCATGATGTAAAATATCTGAAGTACTGTAACTTTAGGGCCAACTTCAGGAGGCACTGGAAATCCATAAGGGTGAAACAGGGATGTAGTTTGGGTTTGCAGGATAGCATAGCATAGCATAGCATAGCATAGCATAGCATAGAATAGAATAGAATAGAATAGAATAGAATAGAATAGAATAGAAAAAGAAACAGAAACAACTGAATAATTGAGAAGGAGCTTTTCATACACCTACATCATTTTCTCATCATTACACAAATGACTAACCTAAGCTCAATGGGGTTAAGTAACTTTCCCAAGGTAGAAAGCTGGTGAGTGGCCAGGCTTGAACATGAACCCCGTGCTCTGTACCAGACAGGAAGTATGCTTACCACTAATTATAAAAACTTCAGATCTTTAATCTACAAAACCAAAGGGGGTGGGGTGGGGGGAATACTGTTGAGAAAGGACAATCGAAGGAGCATCTGGTGCTCAGGCGGAGGAGGCTGACCTCGATGAGCCTCTCCCTGCAGATATGCGGATAAAGAGTTGCCCTCCCTTTAAAGGGAGACTAGAATAACTCAGTAGGCCAGCAAAGTGAAAACAGGTTACACTTTTCCCTGGCACTTGAGAGCAAAGAATAAAGAAAACACCTACAAGAAACTGAAACTTCAGATTTACACTATCTCATCATATGGAGCCAAAAGCTGAGAAATTTATAGGAAACAGAGTCCAGGATGATTAAAATCTTTAGGCTTCTGGTAGAAGGAATTTTTAAAGGAACAGAAAGTTTAAGAAAGAACATGACAATACCAAAGACAAGTCAAATTTATAGAATATGCATACGGAAGTGAAAAATACATTCTGAAATTAAAAGCCTAATAGCAGTGAAACGGCTGAAATGAGAGCCAGTCAAATGGCAGGCGGGAAAGTGACAGGGCAGTTCCCGACACTTCTGTGTGTCACGTCCGCATTGTTTTGTTTTCTCCTTAAGTTTTACCACCATGTTCTTTCCCTAAAACCAAATTCCAACCCTACAGTCAGAGAAACATGGGGCGGGGGGGTAGGGGGGGGAAGCCTGAAATTTTCAAACCCATATCCACCCCCTAATATAATGAAACTTCTAAACAAACTGTTACTAGAGAAAACTCCTTTATTATATTCTTGACATAATTTGGATAATTGCTGTGTATTCACAAACATGATACCAAACACATGTATTAAAAATAAACTTGTAGCTTATGAAACTCTAACATGACATTATATCTTTAATTTCCAAAATATTCACAAAGAGATCCCACATTATTTTTAAACCTTATTCAAGGCTTAGGACCACTGGTATAGTTCTAAGATTATTCAGTATATTCAACTTGGAGATGGGCTGTTGTTCATAACAATGACTGTGCTGCTTCTAGTACAAATTTAAATGTTTCACAGCTGTGAGAGCCTTAATTTTTTTAGAGTTTATTAGATTTTCTTCATCCTTCCTTCCTCTTCCTCCCTCCCTTCCTCATTGCCCTTCTTTTTCTCCCTCCCCACCCCCAGTTTATTGAAGAATTGTTTTTTCTGCATGATATATAAATTAAGATTATTAAAGTATGAAACATTCATTATATTTTTAAAGATGCATCCTTTTTCATTATGCCCTTGACATGCTTGTTCTGAGACAAAAGAAGACTGCAACAAATTTCTAACTCACTCTGTTTTAATTTCTTATACCCTCCCCTCTCCCATTAGCAGTTTTGGTAAAATTTTGGAACTGTTTCTTAAATTTCACTTGAAAGCTGTATTCCAAGTATAATGGAGGTCAAAAATATGATTAAAGGAACGAAATGGTTCAAAGAACTGGCATGGTAGCAGAATGCAAACAAAAGAAACTGTATGCTAATCACAGCTTCTTTGTTCCATCAGCAATCATGAAACCACTAAGAAGAATATAATAATTATGAAATATCATGCTTTGTATAATTTAATTTTTTAGAACTAAAAGTTATTAGTGTAGATGATTAATGATTAATTTTTATGTTCTGGGGATTAAAAATATAATTTTAGTAAATTTGGAACTAATAGAAAGACTGAGGCTGGAAAAGTTACAGCAGTCAGACCCTGATTATTCATGCACTTATTTAATGCTGTATGTTTCAGGCCTTTTCCTACCTTAGAAATAGATGTTCGAAAAAGATTTTTCAGAATCAAAGGCTTTGACAGGGAGTTGAATTTGAATACCAGTTGTGGTCTCAATTTGCATATTGATTCATATTAAGGAAAAGTTCATTTTAAAAACTAAAGGCTCTGAAGTAGGTTTCTTCTATTAGAAATCAGTTAGGAATGCTTTTGGTTGCAAGGAACAAAACTGACAACAAAGAACTTGTTGTGGCTTAAAACATATTGACTTTTTTTCTTCCACAGCACTAGGTCAGCAGGTGGGTTGGTGCAGGCATTAACTCATCGTCTCAGCCATATTAGGGCTGCTGGCACTGAGATTTATGATGGTGGCCCTATCTTTCAACTGTGTAGTTCAGAAGCTAAATAAAAAATAATAACTAAATCATGACAGGTGTATTGGCCGGTGATTTTGTTTAAAGGGGAGGGAAGGAAGGAAGATGTATAGAAGAGGTCATTTGAGCATTTTAAAAACTTTTTATTTTGTCAAGATTCACTTTTACTTTATTTTTCACATTTGATTTTTCTATCAACCCAAGTTTAAATATGATCTGAAAATTATTACATTTAAATACCACTGTGTTTTCTTTAACATAATGGGAAGAGCTGGTGAACTTTCAGCTGCTGATCACATGCACCTTGACCCAGAATCAAAGCAGTCACGTCCCACCACCACCAACCCTTAACTGCTGCCGCCCTCCTCACCACCCTGCCTTCTTTGTCCAATGCAGCTCAGTGGAATGATTAGAGTTTGGAGTCTGTTTTTGTTCTTGAAAATCACATTTTTACCTTCACTTTACCAGTAATTCATTACAATTCACTACACTTGAAATTGAAGCAAAAAGAAAAATAATTGCTGTCAAATTCAATATAGATCCCTCTCTATAAATATGAATGTAAATACCTACATACATATTTTTAAAAGTAAATGGAGGATATATAATTTTTTTAAAAGTAAAATAAAATTAAGTTTGCTTGTTACCTACATTTTTCATTCAAAAATCAATTTCCTATTCAGGTGTTCTGATTAACATTATAATGTGAAAACTTAGATCAGCTCTGCAAGCTACACAGTTATTATTTATCAGTCCCTCAGATAGAGCAGTGCTACATACAGCCTTAATTGTTAATCTTTGTTTCCTTTCGCAGATCTATTGGTTTAAAGATGGAAAGCAGATCTCTCTAAAGAATGATCACTACAGCATTCAAAGAGATCTTGATGGGACCTGCTCTCTCCACACCATGGCCTCCACCTTAGACGATGATGGGAACTACACGATTATGGCTGCAAACCCTCAGGTAAAGCAGTTCTTGCTTCAGGCCTGTGGATACAGCTGACCCTTGAACAACACGGGGTTTGGACTACACACATCCACTTGTACATGGGTGTTCATCAGTAAATACTGTCAATGTATTTTCTTCTCTTCCTTATGATTTTCTTAACATTTTCTTTTCTCTAGCTCACTGTATTGTAAGAATACAATATATAATACAGATAACACAAAAAAATGTGTTAATTGATTATGTTGTCAGTAAGGCTTCCAGTCAACAGGGGGCTGTTCTTTTCTGGGGAAGTCAGACGCTATATACAGATTTTTGATGGCGGGGGTCACCGTCCCTAAGCTCCACATTGTTCAAGGGTCAACTGTAGGTTGCTTACAGGCATTTATTTGAACTGAGGAACAGTTTAATTAAAAAGTGGAATCATACCTCTTTGACTTAAAACTATTTTCCCAGTTTCTACATTGATCTTGGTTTTGGGGAACAGAAAAATTCTTTTTGTTCATGACTATATTTATTCCACCAGGAGTTTTTCTATATGAATAACTGTGGTGCAGGTGTGCATTCTTCCCACAAATATTACTGAAGGTCTAATATGCACACCTATTACATAGGTGATTGGGCTGCAGGGGTGGGAGAGACAAAGTCCTGAAACAGGAAATAAGCCAGTAAACAAAATAAATTTAAAGATAAATAATATCATTTCAGAGATTAATCAATTGATTACTTCGAATTTAACAGGCAGCTACCTGGGTAGCATGGTCCCATTCTAAGACTGAGAATTCTTTCCTGTTGAATATCTGATATATTTTAGGCACTATGATGGGTACATGTGACACAAAAATGAGTAAGAAATGGTATTCTACCTTAAGAGCTCCATGTGTGACAGAATAATTTTATGAAGTCTGCAGAAATGTAAATAACGTGCTTTTTTCAATCAATGAACACATGACTATCACCTTGAAAAAACAGTCAAAATCACAACCTTTACCAAAAAGTTACATTTGAATGTTTATTTGTGTTCATGTGTGGTGTATTTGAGAGAACAAAAGTGGAACTTGCATTTTTTTCTTACTCTATTTTCAGTATGTTTCCTTGACTATTAGTAACAAATTTCAATTTTCAGTTCTTTGCCTCTTTAAAAGTGAACTCAGCAAAATCCAGATCATTTCCTCATACTGGGTTCTTTACTCCTCTTTCCGCGTGAAAGGCTGGGGTATATAACGGAGACTGTGTTCCTTAAGCACGTGCCGGTTCTGGGATCCGCCTATGGATGTCGAGGCGTTTCCCCGGCAAATGTTGTAAACTGTTACTGGAGTAAGCAATTTAATAGAGCAAGAGAACAAAGATGTAAAACTGTGATTATGAGTCTGCTTCCAGTCTTCTTCAAATTACACCCATTTCTACACAAAGAAAAGTTCTAAAGGGGATGGCCTCACTGCTCAGGGCCTGCGGCAGTCTGCGGAGTGGAAGACAGCAGCGGCCTCAAGGGCTCGTGGTCTTGGGGCATTTAAGCACTTTACAGACCATGATGGGTCCCTAGATGCAGGAGAGCTGCTGAAGATCCCCCCTGTCAACATAGAAAAGGAGGAAGGGACAAAAATTTAAAGGAAGAAGTGGCACAACAGAACAAATACCAGACCTGCAGAGCGGTACTGATGAGAACGAAAAGCCTCGCCGGTGTAGTTCAGGGCTTAACAGCGCGAGCCTCCGCGTCAGGCGGGCCTGAGCTGGATGGGGTTCCAGCTCTGCCGCTCCTCACCTGTGTGACCTTTAGCAAGTCACTCACCCTCTCCGCTCCTGTTTCCTCTTCCACGAAATGATAATAACGATAAGGATTTAAACAATTACCTGGCACATACGGTGCTTTCTGTAAATGCTAGTTATAGTCATTACTCTAATTCAGAACTCCGACGACTGCCTTAGAGCAGCAGCCCGCAGGGCTGGCAGAAGCCTGTGCAGTCAGGATGTGAACGGTCAGTTCTGTTGCTAGGTATCCCGCTCCCACAGCACCGTGAGAGAGTGAGCGAGTCGGTTCCGGATGGAACTTCTGCCCCAAACGTCGCTGCTGTGTGGTCTTCTGACCTCCTGGCTTTTCCTTTTTACCCCCCCTGGGAAAGGAGTGAGGCAGCAGATGTGGCTGTGCCACATCTGCCACAGCTGTGGGCTGGGGCGGAGGGGGCCCTGAGCTGGAGCACAGGCCACGCCCACAGCGCAGCTGGAGGAGCCACCCAAGAAGCTGGGAGGCAGCTCTCTGCTCCCAACACCCTCGGGGCCCAGAGAAGGTCCGCGAGAGAGCCGTCAGGGCCCTCATCCCAGGCCGCAGTGAATCCTGCTGCTTTCCTAATGCCAGCACAGGCCCATGGTTAACCCTGTGTGGTTCTCTGACTTGACCACCCTTCAGAGAGAAGACAAATAACAAGTGGACCAGTTTACATCAGGTAGGCACAAGCCCAGCCCTTCTAACGGGCTATGGCATCTCACCCGGGATTAAGCAAATAGTGAGCGATATGACTGCTCTGAGGGAGCAGGAGATTCAAAGGACCTCAGGGGTCACAGTTACCAGAGCAGCCCCTCCGTTCCTAATACCTAGAATTCCCGCCATCTTTCAAAGTTAATAGATCCACCATTATTCTAACTGAAGAGGGTGGGGCTAAAAATCTCCATTTCTACCTAAATACATAACGGCAGCATAGGAGGGGAAACTCAGGAAGAGAATCTGAGGAAATCCTGAAAGTGGGCATCGAGACCTGAAATTGAAATTGTTGTGAGAGAGTTTTATGTTCATAGCACTTGGCAGCAGCTAGTCGCTGTTCCAATTTTCAGAGCATGTTGCCTGGTTGATTTAATTTCAAGAGTAAAGCTCCTTTTCTATCATAGGGTCTTCAATAGCAGGTACATCCAAAAATGCCAGGTGTAGGTTTTCTGAGTCATCGCCTCGAACCTGGATTTAACTTCACTACCCATTAGAAACACAGTGGTATTTAAACCATGACAAGTGGCAGGTTATTTTTGTACCTCATCCTTGGCATTAGTTATCATTTGTTGGTTTAGGAATAATGTAACAGAAATGTTTAACAGTGTCATAATCTCAAATTTATGTCTGTTATTGTATATGAAAATATTTTGCCATTCTTATGGTTCTTTTAAATCATGTTTAATTCACAAATTATGACATAATAGGCACTGAAAAAAATTTCACAAGTAAAAACTAAATTTGGAGATATTTTAATCCCAAAAGCATAACATGCAGACAGCAGAAAACTGAAGATGACACCCTACTTCCTCGATGCACTGTGGTTACCTTAAATTTTTTTCACATTTTAGAAGTATTTGGGTTTGAAAGGGAAACAACGACACCTGTTTTTTCTGGTATACTGTAGCCTAGATGATGTGAAATGACCGAGGGAAAGAGGAAAAGGCTGGAGTGGAAAACTGGGTCAGTAATGAAACACTGAGAGCAGAGCTTTCCTGAGCAGTGGAAAATAATTACAGAACGCAGCCAAAAGAGGAAGGCTGAGAACCAGAGGAGGAGAACGCTAAAGTTCAGCAGAATATTCTGTGGAATATTTTTCCACCTGGGTAAATCTTTGGGGAATAAGAAATACGTTAGGTATTGTTGACTACATCCAAGTTCCACTTGGGCTAGAACACACAGCTCTGAACACACACTAGACTCCGTGTGTCAGACTGTGTGTGCCGCGCAGGCGAGTCATGAGAGACCACAGCAATCACATAGTTTAGTGAAATAATGAGTGATTGTGTAGTGTTACACCAAACCGAATGCCAAAATGAGGATCACAAATACAATTTATTTTAGACTGTAATCCTATCTTTAAGACAGAACTAAATCTAAACACGAATGTTTTACTTTGTTTTCTTGTGTTGCTAAGTTACTCTGTATTGCACTTAGATTTTGGAATTGTTTTGCAGTTAGATGTTTCCTAAAATTGCAGTATGTATACAAGTGGCAAGCTTTTATAAAGGTCTGTGTGCCACAAGTTACATTTCATAAACTAGGAAATATAAATGTTATTTCCATATTATATAAATAATTGACCTTGCATGGGGCATCAAATAATCTTTACAAGCTGGATGTTTAATACAGAATCACTTTAAAAACTCAAACTTATTACTTGTACTATAGCTTTAAACTCTGTGGATTTGTTTGGAATAGAAAAGTAACACACAGCTGAGTTAAATTTAGAAAGATAGTTTGTTGATTGTGTTTTGTTTTAGCATTATAAGGTTGCCTGGCTCAATTCAAGCTTCACTTTAAATATTCACTCCATTATTAATTCATGTGTTAATAATAAAGCAGAAAGAAACGAGAAAGTTAACAGCAAATGCAACCACATTAATGTGCACCAGAGCCTACTAATTATGATGATTACTAGGGTTAACTGGCACATTAGTATGATTAAAATTATTTAATGCTAATATTGTATGATCTTCCTCATAAGTAAAACATTCAGGCTTAAAAATCTGAACCTTCAACTGTGCACACATGAGGCATCCTTTCAAAAGTGCTTCACTGAGTTCTGGATATTTTTCAAATTAAAATGTCACATCTTGTTAGTTTGGGTGCTTTTTAAATGTTCCTAGTCAGTATTGATTAGTAACATACAGGGGTGGGCAGAAGCAGGTTTACAGCTATTCATAATAATACAAGAGTAAACAGTGTTTCATGTACTCAGAGCTGTAAACCTGCTTTTACCCCACCCTGTAGTTAACCGATACTGTATCATCAGACTAATAATTCTGCTACCAAAGGCCATACCTTTCCCCTTTATGTTCAGCAGTGAAGAATGATGTTGGAGTAAAAAGATGACAAATGGTAAAACATTCCTTTTTCTTAAACTTGGGAAGCTAAGGAAATATCTGTAGTAGTATTTGTGTATATGGTTCTAAGAAGTAGTAGTAAAAATCTTGAAAACATTGTAGAAATGTGTAATGTTTAGAGTAGTGTGCCAGACTGTTTATCCTTTTTTTGAGAGGAGGAGGCAGGGCTTATCCTAAGAGTAGTCAAATGGTTAGAGTAGAGGAGGACATCTTTCATCTTATACCTCAAATGTAGCCATCACACAAACACCTCGAATATGCTGTGTGCTTGGCACCTTTCAAGCACCAATGAAAGGTAAAAAGGTTGATCTACTCTCCACATATTCTTCTCCCTGTATTAAGAGTATTTTGTTTCTTTTTCCCCTTTGGAGGAATTTATATCCTAATAAGAAAGAAAGAGGAGAGAGCATAAGGGATAGAGGGACAGAGGGGGAGACCAAGAGAGGAAAAGAACTGCATTATATGGATAAAAAAATGGTATTTAACAAAACAGTTCTAAGAGATGCTTCATATCCATTTGATTGTTTTTATTATAATTATGTCTATATTCAGTGTCATAACAATTTAACATTTTGAGCGCTGACTATATGCAAAACACCCTATTTTGTACCTAGTAACTCCTTTAATCTTCATAAGGACCCAAGAGGGATTAACTATATGGTTCTATTTTACAGATAAGGAAACTTACTTAGGCAGTTAAGTTATCTGCCTGAAGTCACTCACCTACAAAGGACAGAACTGGTCTGCAAACCAGACCAACCCCAGAGCTAGGGAGTGTATACGAGGGTGTCTGGGCTTGTCCCAGTGCTAAGGGCACCGAGGGACAGGGGAGGCCTTGGTTAAAAGAGGTGTTTGAAAGAATCCAAAAACAGGAAGCAAGAGCAATCCTTAAGCAAAGTATATCCACTTGGAAAATCTGATTGGAGTCAGCCAAGCTGCTGGAGCCCCTAAAAGTCACCCTGATGCCTGTCCATGCACACATAATATCTCAGAGCCAGAGTGACACCACACCAGCAATGGTGAATTTCATAAGGACTATTTATGACATTAGGTAGAGTAGTCTCCCTTATCCAGTTTCCACAATTTCAGTTACTGTGGTCCAAAAATATTAAATGGAAAATTCCAGAAATAAACAATTCATAAGCTTTAAATCATGTACCGAGCAGTGTGACATCCCATTCTATCCCACCTGGGACATGAATCATCCCTTTGTCCAGTGTATTCACTATAGGTGCAGTACAATAAGATGTTCTGAGAGACCACATTTAATAACTTTTATCATAGTATACTGTTATAACCACTCTGTTTTGTTACTAGTTACTGTTGTTAATCTCTTACTATTCCTAATTTATAAATTAAATTTTATCATAGGTATAAGAAAGACACACCGTATATATAGAGCTTGGTACTCTCCAAGGTTTGGGGCATTCACTGGGGGTCTTGGAATGTATCCCCTGTGGGTAAGAGGGGACTACTATACCATTTGATATTTACAATATCATCTTAGGTTATATCATTTAATCTTTACAAGATTCTCATGAGCTAGACCCCAGTTTTTACAGAAGAAACAATGGCTAGAATAAAGTCAGTGATTTGACCAAATTTTTAGGAAGGTCAAGACCCAAATCCAAGTTAGAGGGGTTTTTTTTGGTTTTTGGTTTGTTTTGTTTTGCTTTTGTTTTGTTTTGTTTTATTAGCAACCAATATCAGCTTTCCCAAATTCAAGGTTAAAGATTTACTTTAACTTACAGTTTTTTCTAACTACATAAGTGATTAGTTAATAATAACTTCCCTTATGGATCCTCTGGGTTTTAAACCTTCAAGAGAAAAACACCTATCCAAATTATACAAATCTATCCAAATTAAAATTATTTTTTGAAGCAGCAAAGTAGACAGTAAGAAAGTCATACCCTAGAGCTCAGTACAGTTGAAGGTGCTGGTGTAAAACAAAACATACGCTCTCTCGACCTCAAGCTCCACAAAGAATCAAGGCTCTTCCACGCTCATGTTTTAAAGTGTCTACTATGACGTGTCAGTGGGTAGTTTATAATGGGTGTCTTCTGAGCAAGTCACCTCTAGATTTTTTAATAGCAGATGTAGATTTGGAAGGGTTAGATGAAATTAATTTTCAGATTTCAGGCTACCTTAGGGAATCACAAGGGTTTGCCAAAAACTCAGCATATGAGAAGTTATATGATGTGGCCTGAACTTCAGCTGCAATTAATCTAAATTAGAAATCCCCTTCATAATGTTACACTTCGTGCAGTGTTTTAACAGTGACCTGGATACCTTGATAGCAAATACTGTGCATGCTAGAGGAATTTACATATCTTACAGTATAAAGACTGCTTGAGAGTGTTTCTTATGGCCCCATCTTTCTATTTAGTAATTCCTAATTCTTCTCCTGTCTCTATTATCACATTCCTATGTGTCTGCCTTTTCTGAGTGCTTATGGCCCCCAACAAGTCCAGGCTTCGGGAAGAACTGGAGAGCCTCCCTAACTGGATTCCTGCCCCTCACTGAATCCTGTTACGGGGCTTTTTCCTCTATGTCCCCTCTTCCAGTGTCCTCTCCCTCATTCCACTCACTCTCAGTTGGAATTCAGAAAGCAGTTCTTCAAAACACACAGAACACCTCTTGCTGCTGCTACCTGTCTGTGTTTGCAAGACAGAATGAAAATAGAAGTCAGTGGTAAATTTTATTTGGATTGTAAATGCACATGGGGGCTGCTCCTCAACCTTGAGCTAGAATTCCCTAAATCTAATCAATAATAGATCTGCTTCTCGTGTGTCCTTCCTTCCTTTTCCCTTTAGGCCATTGCCAGAATTTGTAAGTACATCCGCTCCTTCTCCTGGGAGATGAGAGGAGAAAGTACAGGAGAACATCATCTAATTTGCTACTCTGCTTGTCATAGTGAGGAAAAACAACTAGGAGAAGGGGCTAAAACAAAAAGCCAAAGTAACAATGGGTGATTTATTCATGTCATCTGGGTCTTGTAAATATCACTTTTGTCTAACCATATTGCAGCGTTTATCAAATTTTCAATTGGCAAATTTCAGAGATAAAATATAGCTTTTCATTAGAGAGGCCCTTATCACAGGACACCCACATAGTTTAGGTACGTAACTGCTTCTGGCCTTTAAATCTCAAATATGTTCATTTCATGCAGACATGGCATCCTGTACCCGTCATGCTCTCCTTGTCACCCTATGCATATTTATTTCATAACGCTCGTCTTATCGTGCTGGCATCTCTTTCAATATATGGTTTTTGGAAGGGGTGCCACTAACGTTTAATAAATATGTTACTGAAAAGATCTGACAGAAAACTAAAATCATCTAGTTTGATTTCAAAATTAGCTCCAACTCGTAACTATTTGACCATGAAAATGGAGTCATCGTAAGACAGTAATGTCCTGCTGTTATATTTTACAGCTCAGCTTCATGTGTCAGGGAGACTTAGCAGATTACAATGAATTCAATGAGGGTTGTCATTTTAAATACCATCTTAGGTTAAAAAAAAAAGGCAAGCTTATTTAACTCAAAGAAAGTACACATCTGAGAGGGTCGGTGTCATTACGAATATGGCACATTGATTTGTTACTAATGTCTTATGGGGAATAGGAAAATAAACAGATAGTGCTTGACGGTTAGTTATTTTACACAGCAAATAATCTCTATTCCTGGTGTCTCTGACAGGGCCGCGTCAGTTGCACTGGACGGCTAATGGTACAGGCTGTCAACCAAAGAGGTCGCAGTCCCCGCTCTCCCTCAGGCCATCCTCATGTCAGAAGGTATTTCAGATGTTCCTTTCCAGAAGTGTTACTATTGTTAACAATTTCAACACTATCAGAATCATAGTGACCGCAAAAGTCAACATAGTTTGAGAACAGAATGTGGATACAACCGTAAAGTGTATCCAGTGTACGGCTCATTGATCAGGTTCCTGATTATGCCCCCTTGCAGTTCAGAACGGGGAGTGGAGCAGACGTTTACTACAGTGTGCTAAGCCTTGCCAAGTACACCACCACTAGTTTGTTAAATAGGGCCCAGTTTATACAGGAAGAAGTCAAGACTCAGCACCTTTGAATGGCAGGCACATTAATGAAAACCCTAGCAAATGCTACACAAATGTTCAACACCAAGAGCTGCATGGATTGACCACTATAAACTATTGCCACTAGGTTTCTTAAAATCATCTAGCTTGTTAATGTTCATTTACTCATTTCAACAGTTTATTTTAGACCATAATCCTGTAAGATTTTTCATATTTTAAAGGCTCAACAAATATCTGCTAACAATAGAGTGCGGTCTTCCATTCCTAGTAGCCCTGAGTTTATGCAAGGATGCTGATGGAACAATAAGAGGCAGGGGTGGGGAGAGGGTATTACCTCTTAGTGACACATCTGCACTTAAAAAGGAACAGGGTGAGTCAACCAGCCTGCCATCTTGGGTGCCTGTTTAGGTATTTTACAGACGGAGCGTGTTCAAATAGTCCTCATTGGAAAACAGAGGCTACAGATGCAAACACCTTTGCTGAAGAGAACAGATACTAAGTTAGGCTCGCAGATGGTGCCCAGGAAGAACAGAGTAACACAAAACAAATGGTGTGTCTATACCACCTCATGCGATAGGACCCACAGAGCCCTTTGTTCAACATTTGGAAGACAATCCTGGCAGCTAAGCATATGCAAATTTAATTCTAACTTGTTTGTGCTAATATCTGCTCACGGGGTCCTAGGCCTGTATCAGCGCCTGTAACACACATTTAGTAGCATATCCATTCTTTTGTGTTACTTTCCTCTGCTTTTCTTATAATCTTCAATGTATTTAAGCTTTCCCATTTGCCATTGTCCCCTAGAAAAGTATTTTGTTCAAAAATTAGATTCGTGCTTGCAGAAGAATAAACTATATAAAAAATCCAACAGCCATTAGCATATGTTACCAATCTTTCATTTGTTCCACTCTTACTTTTTCTAGCTCAGTGTTTTTAAACTTATCTTCTAATGATTACAGGCAGAATTGGCATTCAACATCTTGCTCTTTTCGTAAGTCTTCCCTGCCATTACTTTAAATTGCATTGTTCTTAAAGGTGCCTCTAGCAACATACTTAAAAACCAGGAGAGATACACAAAATCTGAGATATCTGCACAATTTTATTTGAAAGCAAAAAAAAAAAAAAAAAGATGTCTTTAGGTACATAGATAACCGATGTAAAGGAAAACCTGCCTTAATATGCAGTTTGTTTTCTGGTTAATATGAAAAGGAATTTTGATTAGAAAGATATTACATTTTTATAAAATAATAAGAACTTTTAATTTCTGATACATTTAAAATCACAGTGGAAAGTTACAGTAATTTCTGTTGAAAAAGCTTTGGTAATGAATTAATGAGCGACTGCTGCTGCAATTTCTCGTGCAGCTTTAAAATATTCATTTAGGAAAAAACAGGATAATGTAGAGTACTCCATTATCTCCCATTTCCTTTTTTATGATTTATATGAGCTTTAAGGATTAGAAGAGCAGAACTGTTTAAGATCTGCAATTAGCAGACTATTACATTTATAATAAACTTCCAAAAGAAACAGGATTTTGCCTTGCTGACTTTTTTTATGTGTAAACCTCAAGGGTAGAAATCAGGCTAGGGTATTATATTATTATCCCATGTATTATTTAAAAACAAAAACAAAAACAAAAATGATCAGGGCACATGCCTGGGTTGTGGGCCAGGTCCCCAGTAGGGGACACATGAGAGGTAACCACATATTGATGTTTCTCTCCCTCTCTTTCCCCCTCCCTTCCCCTCTGTTTAAAAATAAAATAAATAAAATCTTTAAAAAATTAAAAAAGATGACTAAGAGCCTGAAAATAACTACTGTCTGTCTGTCTGTCTTGTTCTAAGGCCTCGTTCTAGATCAAGGGACAGCGGGGATGAAAATGAACCAATCCAGGAGCGGTTCTTCAGACCGCACTTCTTGCAGGCTCCTGGAGATCTGACTGTGCAAGAAGGAAAACTCTGCAGAATGGATTGCAAAGTAAGAGTTTATTACTGTCTATAAATCTGTTGTCTCCCTTCTCCTCACATTGCCATTTCTCTTTAGTTTCTTTTAGGGAAATTATGTAATGTGTACATCTTTAAAATGTGTTCCAGCTTAAGAGGAAAAAGAATCGGTGAAATAAAAGGGATGTTTATTTACTGTTTTAAACCATTCTTTTCCTTTACTTTTAAATGTTTACTAAATATGTTCATTACTTAGAACCCTATATACCATACTCCATAAAATCACTGAAAGGTTTTACCCTTTTTTTCATTTTGTTGAAGTAATAAATGTATTAATCAGTCATATGTCCTAACGATTAGTTGAGCGTCACTATTTATTCAAACAAATTTTATCTACATATATTTACTCTGACCTTTGTTCCTCCCATTTTATATTTCTAAAAGAAGTGAGAGCGATAGCCTTCTTTCACCCATTTACAACAGGGCTCCTTAACTCTGGGAATGCAGGTTTCGTAGCATGTGTGAACTCTGAAACTGAATTCAGAAGTGTATGTGATATAGCGTTCATCAATTTCTCAAAAGAGTTTAAGGCCAAAAATGTTTGGAAACTACTGTTCTTGAAATCTTTGATCCCCCCTGCCCCCATTTATTGGTCTTAAATTTAAAATTCAGCTATTAAATATGGGTAAGGTTTTTAAAAGTTATTTGGGCTCCCTCTGCTGGTTCTCTTTGGGATTGCAAAACACAATTATAAGGTGTTTAGAGGATTTGGGCACTGTTTAAGTTTTTACAAAAGGTAAATCTGGGCTTGTAGAAATATATAAAAAGAATAAAAAGATCCATTTAAATTGTGACATGATTATAATGACTTTAAATTCCTGAGCTCAGACTTGCTTTACTTACCCAGCCAAGAAGGCTGGGGCTAGAAAAGGCGCAGTAGAATCAGACATTTTCCCTTTGCCTTAACGTGAATAACGTTGTCCGCTGGCACAGGTGCACTGTGAATTGGGAGAGCTGACAGTACACAGTGTTTTAGGCATCTCTCCTACTACCTATACTGAGGCCTCGGCAGCACATGGTCCTGCTTGTCTGGGCTCTAACCTAGTACAGTGAGAACAAGCAGTGCCACTTCCTTCTCAGCTCGGGAAAGGCCTCGAGCCGGACCAGAAGTATCCACTCCCTCTTCCTCCATTCCACTTCCAGTCACCTCTGGGCAGGTAAAGCAGTGTATATGGCGAGCTGGGGATACCAAGTGGACAGGTGAGAGAACGTAAGAGACTGACCTTTCGCAGAAGCTAAGCTGCCAAACTATTGATATTTGCTTCCAATATCTTCATCTTTTCAGCAGTAATTTACATTTATGTAGTATTCTTCCTTTAAATTCTCTAGACTTTTGCAACATGTGGTGGGGGGAGGCATCTTTTAGGTATGTAGCAGAAATGAGTGTTACGCAGCAGGAATGGAATTTATGAGTTCTCTGGCTGATTTTGGCAGAGCTGGGTCTTCAAAACAACTGTTTTACAGTCCAACTGACATCTTTTTGTAGGTAATTTCCCACTAGTAAACATGGGGTGGGGTAAAAAGGCCTTCCTTAATGGTGTTTCCCTCCCCATTCAAAATCAAAGGCAAAGTTGTAAAGAGTTGACAGATGGCAACCATCCCTACCCTTCACAGCACAACTTGTTACTAGCAATTAACTGTGCATTTGTCTGATCTCTGGTCAACGCAACTGTCATGGTCTCAACATTTTATGATGCTTCCATTGTGATGCTAATTTGTCGATAAGGCTTTCTGGGTAATTTCCTATTGTTCCTATTAGTTTCAAGGATTATCAAATAATAGTAATAGCCCTACTTGCTGACAGATGCATTAACTAATGTCTCCATAGCTATGGCAACTCTTTGATGAGAAGCTTCATAGTGTATAAACGCCAGCTGAGTATCTGTTACGGTTACTGTGGTTGGACATCTTTTTTTCAAAGAGCTCAGGGCCCTAGGCAGAGACCATCCTAGGAATCTTTATAACTCTTGGTGAGGTAAGATGATGACAAAAGTTTTTTTAATCCCCATTTCACTTTTCTCTAGGTTGCTCTGTTAGAAATGTTTAAAAGTGAGCCCACGACTACTTAGGAAGCCACTGAAAGGCTTTAAGCAAAAGAGTAACCAGAGCTGATACTAAAAGCCGTCTTCTGTACTACCAAAGGAGGAATTTATGCTGGTTTCTTGGCTATTAATTTCATTCTTTTAATATGAGAGATATTTACATGCATTTTCTTTTTGCTTCAGGTCAGTGGGTTACCAACCCCAGATCTAAGCTGGCAGCTAGATGGAAAGCCAATCCGCCCCGACAGCGCTCACAAGATGCTTGTACGTGAGAACGGGGTGCACTCTCTGATCATTGAGCCAGTCACATCACGCGATGCTGGCATCTACACGTGTATAGCCACTAATCGAGCAGGACAGAACTCATTCAGCCTGGAGCTTGTGGTTGCAGGTAGGCTCAGCTGTGAATCCTTTCTGTCTCCAAGAACGAACATCAGATTTAGAAATGTAAAGTAATCCTACATTATTAACCAATATGGTAAATAAATCAAACTGCTGGAAAAAATAGATTGAATCACCAAAACAGCCAATTAGGACATGTTAAAAGGCTTAGCAAACCAGAACATTAATTTTTTTGTCAGTATAGCCATTATTATCTATCTTTCCTTTCTCCCACTAGCCTGGTAAAGAGAGAGGAGAATTTGGGCTTCTTGGGGTCATTCCCTGGTGTGTCTGTTGACCCTCAGTGTGACATAAGGAAAGGGTACTAGCAGCATGGGTTCCAAGAGCCAAACTTGACGTATAAGAGTTTGTTTATGCATAAAGTTCTACAACTAGACCTAGCTTTTAAAGTAACATAATGTACACAGATTTCAAAATCCAAAATTTTAAACATTTCATTACCCCCAATGTCATAGTCAAATTACACTCAGATTTTCTTTTTAGTTGATTATACTATTAGGTAAATTTTGTAAAAGTGGTGTTATATGAAGTCTTACCCTTAGATAAGGACAATATATTTATAGAAAGGCTTATACCATCCTTAGGAACTGAGCATAAGATTCTGATATCGGTTCTCTCAAAAAAAAGAAACATGTATTTGTCATACCTCTATTTGCAAAGTACCTCATATTATCTCAGTTAGTCTTAGAAAGAGAGCAAATTTTCCTCCTAAGTGAGAACTGTTCCCACTTCCCCCAAATAGCCTAGACCAAGTAACCATGTAAAGTCCAATACAAAACAAAAAACAAAAAAAAAAAAAACAGCCCTCTACATAATTCAAAGTCTTAGATAGTGTTGGGTATTTGAAAATTTCAGGCAGAATATTTATCCTCTTCACCTGTCTCTCCCCTGGCTGCTTTGCTTCGATATATTTGTCATTCTAGAGCACAGGAAGTGCTGGAAAAAGGCACACATCCTTAAATGCATTATGGGTAGCTCAGAAGAAAATAACCTTATACTTTCTCTAAAATTACTTCCACCTCAGATCCAAGAAAACAATTTCCCATTGGATGGTGTTATTAGAGTGCTATTAACAATCAGTTTTGAATTTTTCAGACTAATGAAGTTATTCTTTTTTATGTCTTTCTTCCTTCAAGGTAATTAAAGTTGTCTTTTTATAGCCCTTCAAAGAATACAAATCGGAATCTGTAATTTATAGGTAACTGTTTAAAGTTGCCAGTTTTCTATGGAGATGCCTCTCTTTTATTTTTCCCCTTTTAAATCCTATGGTAGGGCTCACCTGAACCAGGACTTAACAGTGTTTCAGAATCTTAATAGCAAACATTTCAAGGTAGCTGGGAGAGGAATCTAAGTGGATCAAATTCCTAGAAACACTTGTCCTTCTCAGCATCACTAGGTGGCAGTGGTGGGTAAAGGCTGTGCCTGCATGTGTGGAGCCATCCCAGATGCTAGCAGTGACTTAGGAGCCTTGCGCGCCTGCCAGACATTCTGTGGAGCAGATGGCCAGTGGACTGTGTGGGCCTGTCAGACTTGAATTAATTGAGGAAACAAACGAAATTGAAGCAAAGGTTACTATGCTTCATTCCATTAAATGAGTAGAATGAAGCATAGTAACCTTTCTTGGTAAAAATAATTTGGAGAGAGGACTAGCATCGCACAACCTAAAGTGAAAAATGGTATCATAAAATAAAAGATCTATTTAAGCAATTATTTCAAGAAGCTTCTGAATTCTTTGTAGTGCTCCCTGTGTCTATCACTGATAGCTCATTCATCTCATGTTTTCTTAGCTAAAGAAGCACACAAACCCCCTGTGTTTATCGAGAAGCTGCAAAACACAGGAGTTGCAGATGGGTACCCAGTGCGACTGGAATGCCGTGTTTCAGGAGTGCCACCGCCTCAGATATTTTGGAAGAAAGAAAATGAATCGCTCACACACAGCACTGACCGAGTGAGGTGAGAATACACAATGACTAAACCTAATCCTACTGATTATAATTTTATATATATAAAATTATATATATATATATAGTTTATATAGCACATAAATCTCTGTAAGAGTTATGCTACTGATGATTTCAAAGACAAAAATCACTCTTTACCCTAATGTATGATTAAGCTCTTGGAAGAGCAGCTATAATGGTGTGTGAGGAAGCACATTCTAACTAATCTCATGATGATTTGTGTGTGTATGTTTATGCCTAAAAGAAAAGATGAATTCACTTGCTACAACGGTGATAGAGAAACTGCTCGATGCTTTTGTAAGGCAGATCCTTAACTAGAAATTAAGTGCATAGATTTATTCAACCTCTTGACGTCTGCTCTTCTCTCCCATTAACTGTAATGGGGCCAGCGCCTCTCCAGACTAAGTACGACCCTATTATCGGCTACTCGCACAATTGTGTTTTTAATGATCTAATTAAAAATGATGCTTCGTGTCCAAAGCCACTGTTTAAACATTTAGAACCCTAATGGCTTTCTCCTTTCCTCCAGCATGCACCAGGATAATCACGGCTACATCTGCCTGCTCATTCAGGGAGCCACAAAGGAAGACGCCGGGTGGTACACAGTGTCAGCCAAGAATGAGGCTGGGATTGTGTCCTGCACTGCCAGGCTGGACGTTTACAGTGAGTGCCACTTCATCTGATTGCACCGGTTCGTTAAATTGTGAAAAGTCAGACATCTGAACAGCAAATCACATTATTGTTATTTAATCTTATAAACAACTATGGTGGGGGTTTTGGGCCAAATTTCATATTGCTCTTTCTCTTTCTATTTATAGTTTCTCAGCATTAATAGTGAACTACACCAGGAGAACAAATAATCAAGTATCATTCGGAATCTTTGCATTATTGGCAAAATATGCATGTTGACTTCTCTTATGTTGGCTAGTCAGCTGTGGCTTCCTTACCCAAGCATCCTTAGGCGTTAACAGTAGGCAAAGGCTTAACCATGTGTTTTTCACATTATACTTATTACTGTGCTTTGCAAACGACTGCCTTTTTAAAAACAGTTTTTATATTATAATCCTACCACAGTGTCTTACTGAACTCTAAGCGTGTGTGCCATTGACCCTGCAATGCATACTCCTGTGGCTTTCCCAGTTAATACACCCTAAGCAGCTGTACAATAGGTTTGTGGTTGTGTATTTGTGTACATGCATCCTAAATTTAAAGAAAATCATTTTTATTGAATTTACAAGCCAGTACAATAGCAATCTGTGATCTACTGGCACAGAGAAAGCCACTAGAAAAAAATTAAGAACTTAATTCTTCTTGAATAATAACTTTGTGAGGTATCTCAGAAAATGAGTGACCCCAACCTTCCCTACTGCCCAATTCTTTTCTGTGGATTAGTGTTGAAAGATCCATCCAGAATACCAACCTGCTCTAACTATTGTGGCATTTAGACATTATGAACTCTGAAGATTTAAAAAAAAGGTGGGAAATGAATTAGGAAACTCAGACTGTTTCAAGGGATCTCCTGTGCTGAAGCACGTATTTACTTTCAAATAAAGATTTACTATACTTTTTCTTTATTATCCAGCTATTACAGCCCCATTGCCCTGTAGAGAAAGTAAATCGGCAACATATGAGTAAAATGCAAAGCCATCCTTAAATTTTAGGACTTCTAACATGGATGTGTTCACACCTCCATAAAGAACAAGTGCCTGGTATATATCGAAAGACAGTCCGTATTTGCTTGAAACATCTAGGGCTTCCCAGTAATGTTGGTTAAAACATCCCTCTCTCTCCCCTTTGTAGCCCAGTGGCATCAGCAGCCACAGAGCACCAAGCCAAAGAAAGTCCGCCCCTCGGCCAGTCGCTATGCAGCACTTTCGGACCAGGGACTGGACATCAAAGCCGCGTTCCAGCCCGAGGCCAACCCATCTCACCTGACACTGAATACCGGCTTAGTAGAAAGTGAGGACCTGTAATCCAACACTCTTATTAAAGCTGAAACACTGAACCAGCCTTGCCTTGACCAACATATTCCTTTGACTATAAGAAATTTTAAAAAGTACCAAACTTAGAGTTGAAGTAGGAGATGCTAATAGAAATGTACACATTGCACAGAGAATTCACATTCATCATCCAATTTAAAACTTTTGAATTGCTGTGATTAAAGTGGTCTGAAATGCCAAAATGCTAAAGGAAACCAATTGTTCAAAGGTAACCACAATTTGTATTATCAAAAGTGCCTTCAAACACTAGCATTAGGTGCTACACAGCATGACAGTGTGGAATTCTTAACATGAGGCAATTGTACCACAAATAACACGAAAATGATTCCAAAGTGGCAGTGTATTCAGACAGCTACAGTGAACCAAGTGCAATATGTAAGGATGAAAAAGGAAGAGGAAAGTAAATCCAAGTAAATGCCTTGTCGCTGCAAATGGCTTTATATTAAATCATAAGGAAGGAATTACTTGCCTTAAATTTTAATAATATCAAGAGTTCTCTAACAAGGGTAATACCTTAGTTCTTAACCTTTTTTTCTTTATGTGTTGTATTTTCTTTTCATGCTACCTTGGTAGAAAGCTTATTTACAAACCATATTCAAAGGCTAATTTAAATATAAATAATATAAAGTATTCTGAATAGAGCAGAAATATATTACAGTCCATTCCAGGAAAGGCATCCAAACCACCCAAACGACCAAGGCATATGGAATTTGGAGGAAGCAGGGGTTTGGAAGGGGCAGAGAAGCATGAGGGAAAATGCTGCCGGCGTACTTACTACATTGTATTCATTTAGATGCACGTACAAGGGGCGGGAGACATGCTAAAGGCCAGGCATTTCTTCGGGTTTCTTGAAAATTAACCTAACACTGTGATTCACAAGTCAGGGAATCTAGGGTCAGCTGGAAGTTGGAGCACATGTGCTATGGAAATTTTAGTGTGTCTGATGTTTGTGTAGTAGTTGAAGATTTTAGATGTTTAGAGCAAGTTGAAAATGGACTGAGACTGCAAGGCTGGCATAAGTGAGACATTGCCTGTAGCACGTAGCCTCCGTGAGGGAAATGCAGACTTAGGAGAGACAAAAACAGGTGTGTGCCATAACGGATTTTTTTCAATGGCACTAAGACACGGTGAATGGAAAACATCAGTTCACGTCCCTGCTGCCAGGAAACCTTACTTTAAGAAGGTGCTGTGTTCTGAGTAGTGTGTAAAGGGATCTCAGCAAAGACTGATTTTTAAATGTGTATGATTCTGCATCAGCTAGACTGAGTTGATTCTGACCAGACTTGATGGTTTTAAGTCGGAACCAATAAACTTTAAAAGGAGAAAAAACAATTTGGCCTAATATTATAAAACATGAGGCTTCAATGGTACTTTGCTATGAAAAGAAAACACTGTATTCCTTATGCAAAACACATATATCTTTCATTATTTATAATAAAAATGTTGAACTCTTCTTAGCTCAGTTACTCAATTCAATATGTAGTATTTTTAAAGTAATTTTATATCTGTGTACCACCCCATATATTTCATATTACTGCTTCACATGTACAGCTTTCTACTTCCTTGTAAGAACACCAACCAACCAGGTTTTAAATGATTAATAGGCTTGAGCACTGGGTGGCAGCTGTTCTACGCAAAGTGGTATATGTTTCTTTGACCACGGTTATACGCATTACTAACGTGGAATTTAAGATACCATACAGAGTCCCTCACGGACCTACCTATATTGTAGTACTATGACTTATGTCATATCTTACTTGCCAAATTTTTCTGAATGAAACTTTTTTGCTAATTTGCTGGGTTTGGGATTAAGTAGCATTATTTTGCCACCTTTTATGTTGTATTTATAAAAAAAATAGTACTATCATACTACTTTGGATTGTTGTGCTGGTGTAATGTGGATTTAACATCAATAAATATTTAACAAATAATAGTTGCAATTTTGTGAAGCAAAATATTGAATTGTTTTAGTTTCCTATCACTGCAGTAATAAATTAATACAAACAGAGGCTTTAAACAGTACCTATTTCTTAGCTCACGAATCTGTAGGTCAGAAGTTCAGGCACGATATGGTTGGATTCTCTGCTCAAGGTCTTACAAGGCTAAAATCAATGTGTCTGCTAAACTGTGTTCTCATCTAGAAGCCACTCAACTCCGACAGGCCACATGCATTCCACGCCATCTTCAAAATCATCAATGAGAATCTCCCTCATGACAAATCCCTCTCACTCTGAATCTCCTGTCAGCAGGGGCCCAATCCCCTTTAAGAGATCATCTGATTAAGTCAAGCCCATTCAGATAATCTCTCTTAAAATCACTGGATTTCGGACCTAATTATACTTACAAATCGCTTCAAAGTAATTTGTGTTTGAGAGAAGGTGTGTGCACAGCAGGAGGTGGGAGATCATGGGAACAAACCACCTTCCAATTCTCACAACCACATCAGTTTATTACATGCATGCAGAATGGTAATATTGGTGCGTGTGATGGCACAGTAAAAGCATGCTGTGACCACATGCTATATCCCCTATCTTAGAAGTTAAATATATAGCATTGTGGTTCAAGATGGCAACACAGGAGAATCCTGAACATACCAAATCTACATCTATAGAACAATTTCCTCTAAAAGAAACCTGAAATCTAGCTGAATGACTCATACATTGGGCAAATGAGAAAAAAAAAAACACTGAAACAGGCAGGAGAGGCTGAGACACAACCTGGCCAAAAACCCCACCCTCAGCAAAGCAACCCAGAATTGGGAGGGACTCACACCCCCGAGCTTCTCCCTGAGGAGGAGGGGTTTGAACCACACAACGAGCACGTAACTTTTAAGACCTGCACATGAAAGAGGCACCCCCCAAAACATCTCACTTCAAAATCCAATGGGGCTCGCATCCAATACACCCACAGCGCCGCCACAATCGGAGAAGAGGTTTCAAAGGGCGCGCAGGCACGGGCTCGCCCACCCGAGGGCCCAGGGCAGAGACAGCTGACTGAGCAGTATCCAGTCTTTCTGCGAAAGAGGCCCATCTGCTTATCTTAAAAGATCAGCCTGAAGGGTGGGTATCTAATTTAACATCTCGAGGGGCCTCGTTATGGGTGCGGCCTAAGGAGCAGGTTTCTAATGAAACACACATCTAAAAGCCATGGGTAATCGCCCCTAGAGACCTCAGAGAGCAGGTGCTATCTTCACACTTTCCCTGTGCCTCACTCAGGGAGAGGTTTCTCTATTTTACCTTAGAGAAATATATAAAGCATAAAGGAAAATGAAGGAACAAAGGAATCCATTCCAAACAAAAGAAGATAAAAACTAAGAAAAAGACCTTAATGAAATGGAGTGACTTAACTGATAAAGAATTAAAAATAATGGTAATAATGATGCTCACAGAGCTTGGAGAAAAATGCATAAACCAAGTGAGAGTTTCAACAAAAATATTACAAAATAAAAGTCACGGAGCTGAAGAATACAAACACTGCGCAGAAAAATACAATGCAGGGGTGAACTGGTGAAGTAGAAGGAACAGTAAACTCATACTCAGGGCAGAAGAACTAATCCAATTAGAAAAACAAAAAGAAAAAATGAAAGAGTAAAGAGAGCTTCAGGGACTAATGGACATCAAGTGAACAAACATTCACATTATAGGAGTCCCAAATGGGGGGGAGAGAGAAAAGGGGACAGAAAACATATTTGAAAAAATAATGGACGAAAATTTCCCTATCCTGGGCAAGAAAACAGATACCCAGATGCAGGAAGTTCAGAGAATTCCAAAAAAGATGAACCCAGAGACCAACACCAAGACACATTAAAATGCCAAAAGTTGAAAACTAGAAGAATCACTTACAAAGCCAGTGAGAAGGGTAAAAGATAAAAGGAGTCGAAATAACTACATTAGTTAAGGAATACACAAAATAAAAAGCTGTAAATCAAGACAGCAAAAACAAAATGAGTGGGGGAAGAGTAAAAATGTAGAGTGTTAGAATGTATACAAACTTAAGTCACTATCAAGTTAAAAGGAGACATAAGTTTGTTTACATAAGCCTCATAGTAACCACAAAAAAAAAAAGAAAAAAACTTACAGAAGATACACAAAGATAAAGAAAACAGAAATCTAAGCATACCACTAGAGATTATCATCAAGTCACAAGGGAAAAGAACAAAGGAAGAACAAAGAAATTATAAAGCAGAAAGTAATTAACAAAATAGCCATAAATACATACACATCAATAATTACTTTAAAGGTAAATGGACTAAATTCTCAATAAAAAAAAACACTGAATGGCTAAAAAAAATTTTTTTAAGACCCACCTATATGCTGTCTACAAGAGGATCACTTCAGATATCAGGACACAAAAACTGAAAGTCAAAGAATGGAAAAAATATTCCATACAAATAGAAACCAAAAGAATGAAATAGCTATACTTATATAAGACAAAATAAACTTTAAGACAAAGACAATAATAAAGCAAAGAAGGTCATTACATGATTATAACAAAGTCAATCCAAAAAGAAATGTAACATTTGTAAATATTCATGCTCATAAATATATAAAGTAAATAGTGACAGACCTACAAGCAAAAATACACAGCAATGCAATGACAGGGAACGTTAATACCCCACAATGACTAGATCACCCAGATAGTAAATTAATAAAGAAACACTGTCCTTAAACTACACGTTAGACCAGATGGACTTAACAGACATTCAGTAAACATTCCATCCAAAAGCAATAGAATATACATTCTTTTTATGCACACATAAAACATTTGCCTGGATAGTTCATAATGTTAGGCCACTGCACAAGTCATAATAAGTGTAATAAGAATAAAATCATTCAAGCATCCTTCTGATCACAATGGTATGAAACTAGGAATCAATTATAAGAAAACTGAAAAAAATCAAAATGTGGAGATTACCATATTTTGCCACATATAATGCACACCCACGTTTTAGCTGATTCCCATGTATAATATGCATCCTTATTTTCCTTCAAAAATTTGGGCAAAAAAGTGCATTATGCACCACAAATTCTGGTAAAAAACATGCTACTGAAAAACCAATGTGTCAAAGAAGAAATGAAAAGTTATTAAGTACCTTAAAACAACTGAAAATCAAAATACAATATACCAAAACTTACTGGAGACAGCAAAAGCAATTCTAACAGGGAATTTGATAGTGATAAATGGTTACAACCAGAAAGAAGAAAAATCTCAAACAACCTAACCATACTCCTCAAGGAACTAATAAAAGAAAAACAAAGGCCAAAGTTAGTTAACAGAAGAAAATAACAAAGATCAGAGCAGAAATGGATGACATAGAAATTTAAAAGACCATGGAAAAGATCAACGAAATCAAGAGCTGTATTTATTTTTAAAAATAAACAAAATAAAGAAACATTTAGCTGGACTGACAGAGTGAGAAAGAGAGAACCCAAATAAGTAAGATCAGCAGTGAAAGATGTTACAAGTGAAAAACAGAAATACAAAGGATCATAAGACTACTATGAACAATTATACATCAACAAATTGGATAATCTAAAAAAAATGGATAAATTCCTAGAAAAAAATATAACATATCAAGACTGAATCATGAAATAGAAAATCTGAACAGGTCAATTACTAGTAACGAGACTGACTCGATAATCAAAACGGCTAAACAAAAGTCCAGGAGCACATGGCTTCACAGGAAAAGTCTACCGAACACTTAAAAAATTAATACCAATCCTTTTCAATCTTTGTCAAAGAAAATTAAAAGGTATTCTTGGAAATTTAAAATAAGTAGGCAAAATTAAAAACTCAAATGAAGATAAAACTGGGGAACTCTCCCAAAAAGTAGAGGGGAAAAAAAGAGAGAGAGAGAGAGATTGAGGGTCCACAAATGGATGAAAAAAGACCCCCAGAATAGCATGGCATAATAAAATGCTTTAACCCTGAGGGCAAAGGGAAGGTAACCTCAGTTTTAGTTAAAACTTCTTAATGGCAACACTGGAAGACTTAAGGCAACGAAGCAATTCCTTCAAAATTCTGAGGGAAAACAATTTCTAACCTATATTCTATACTCAGTCAATTTAGTAAATAGGAAAAATAAATGATATTTCTAAATAATGAGGGTCTCAAAATTTTTATCTCCCATGCACCTTTTCTCTGGAAGTTACTGGAAGATGTGCTTTACCAAACGAGATCATAAATCAAGGAAAGGAAGACATGAGTTGCATGGAACATGCGATCCAACAGAGAGGAAAGGCAAAGTCAATCTACATGATATGGAGGGAAGATGCCAAGATAACAACTGTACAGCAGGTCTAGAGAACCACCAGTCAAGGCTGCAGCAGACCGGGAAACTAGAAAGATTTGTTAAAGACAGGAAAGTGATGCATTACTCAGTGTTTCTGCATATACTGACAAAGTATTTACACAACTGGGAAGGGTTTGGGATTAGTGATATTGAGAATACAGAAAACTAAACAACTGAACAAACAGTACAATTATCAATTCCAGGGAAAACAAAATATTGTGCAGAAAAAGAAAAGTAACCAACAAATATTACATAGCTCAACTATGAATTGTGTTTTTAAAGACACAATAATGCAATTGCTGACTATAAGTATATTGGGGGATGGTGAAGTAAGAAGTGTGCCTGTGTTGATGGCCAGGGAAAAGTCAATCTTCATCTTCCTTAGTGGGAATGTGGTATTAAATAACCAATTCAAAAAAAACAAGAAACATGTAAATTAGAAATAAAGAGATCAATACCAAATGAATCAGAGTTTAAAGTGATTCCCTCTGAGGCACAGGAAATGACTCTCCAAATTACCTTCATGTACAAGTGATATGAACTCTAAATTTAAATACTAAACTATAAAAATGGCACTGCCAGCACTGTGAATGGTAGATACGCTTTCGAAGATGGCAGAATATATTTTATGGCCATTATGGTTTTCTCTTCGCTTGCTTTCACATTTCTCACTCACAAGACTGACTGATACAGTATTTCCCTGTTGTGGAAAACTGAAAAGCAAAGCACCGCCACTATGGATGGTAGCACCCCACAGTGTTCTGTGGGAATATACCCCCACCTCCTGCCCAGCCCCACTACAGATCAAAGGTTAAGGGCTGGGACGACCAGCCTTAGAACTGACATCACGTATGCATGTCAAGATAATGGCCAGGGCAGAGCATGGAGTGGGGGCCAAGAGCCTAACGCCTGCCAACTGTGGAACGGCAATGGCCACGAGGATTAATCTGGGCTCAGCACAGCAGAACCAACCACGGGGAAGGTACGATTAAAACGAGTCAGAGTCTGGGAAGCATCGGGAGAGTTGCATCGCTGCTCGCCAGTTCTCTAACAGCCTGAGGGCACATATATTTACTTCTGACCGGTCCCTTAACTAAGGGAAGTGTCTAATGTGAATAGCGCGAACTACACAGCAGCACTGCTTTGAGAACAAGCTTTCACTCTCTGAGGTGTGCTCACAGATATAGATCAGTTAACACTTTGTGAATAAACCAGAAACCATACTGCTCATAACATGTATGTTTTCAATCAGGATGAATAAATTCATCTTGAAAACAGGACTTGAGACATAAGGCTCAGAAAGCACATGATTAAAAGTAGAAAATACTAGAATAAAACACATAACGTTTCCAGCACTAGGAGGACTCCAGATGCAATGTGCCAGAAGCATTCCTATCAGGATGGAAATAACATTTACTAAGCACCTACTATGTGCCAGGCACTAATACTAGTACATTAATGCTATTTTATTTAATCCTGACAATTCTAGGAACTGTTAGTCTCTATTACAAATGAGAAAACAGGCTCAAAGAACGGAATCAATTGGCCAAAATCACAGCCAATTAGTTACAGATTTGGAACTTGAAACCAGGATTTTCTGGCCCCCAAATCTGGGTCTTCCCACTAACCTAACTGTAAAAGATGTGAAACACTGTTGGGACCAGGAATTGAACACTTACAAAAGGACACAAATAATTAGTGACCTTATCACCTTTAGTTAGTATAAGAGGTCACCAAATTTCAGTAAGACACACAAACATGGGAAGCGTGGGAGGAATTAATTTCAAATATACCCACAGGTACTTACATAAATAAGTCAGTCAGCTAAAATAATTTAAAGATAAGGCACAGAATTGTCCCTTAATGACACAGACAGAACACCACACCAGCGCCATTCACTTGAGGCTTTTATCACCCAAAAATTTTCAGAGAAAGAAACTAACACTAAACATTTCTACTTAGATTAAACTAAAAGTAATTTTATTTGCTGTTTTACATAATTTAGAGGCTTCTATTAAAAAAAGTAAATAATCAGTTTGGTTGTTTTGGTAAATGTCATACTAGATGACACATGACATGTTACTTCAAGGCTATTAAACTGACATTGTGCCCGACTAGTACAGACAGAAGAAAAGTTTGTTCTCTAAACGCTGTGTCCTGAGTTGTATTCTCACCCAAAATTTAAAAATCTACCCCTACCATTACCATTCTCCTTTTCTCTTTTATCAACTTTATTGAGGTGTAACTTAGTCGTTTAAAGTGTATAATTTGATTAATTTTTCAGACATCTATACTCATGAAGCCACTACTGCAATCGAGACACGAATTATTTCCGTCCCCCCTGAGAGTCCCCAGGGCCCCTTTGTGTGCCCCCCTCCGTCCACCCAGGGGCCCAGGCAACCGCACGCATGCCCTCTGGCATTTTAGATTAGTCTGCATTTTCTAAAATTTTACATAACCACAGGCACATTGCGTGGACTTAAATTTTGAGTCAGGCTTCTTCCACTAAGCTTATTTGGAATTCGCCCAAGTGTATCAGTAATTAGCTCTTTGTATTGCTGAGTTTCATTGTGTATATATGCTACTTTTTGTTTATCCGTTCTCTTCCTAATGAGTATGTGATGCTTACAATTTTAGTTATTATAAATAAAGCATCTGTGGAAAACATTGTACAAATTTTTGTGTGGACATATATTTGTGATCATACTGGGAAAATATCGAGGAGGAGAATGGTTTAGCTGTATGACAGATATAAGTTTAACTTTTAAAGATACCACTAGAGTTTTTCAAAGAATTTTTGACATTTACACCCTCACCGGCAGCGCATGAGTCCTGACTGCTCCACGTCGAGCAGGGTTGGCAGTGGCGCTCCCGCCCATAGTGTCATTCTGCAGGATGTGCACCTGTCTCTCGCTGTGGTTTTAATTTGGATTTTCCTGATCACTAACGCCACTGAGCATCTTTTCATGTTTTTATGGTTATTCATTTATCTTCTCTTGTGAAGTGTCTGATCAAATCTTTTGGCCATTTTAGTTGATTGTCTTATTATTTTGTTGTAACAGCTTGTTTTAGTTATATATATGGTCTGGATACAAGTCCTTTTCCATATATGTATAAATAATATCAAATAGTTTCTCCTACTCTGATACTTGCCTTTCCATTTTCCTAACAGTATCTTCCAGAGGGCAAAAATTCTTGATTTTAACAAAACCCAACTTACCAATGCTTTTCTGTATAAATTTTGCTTTTTCTGTCCTAAGTAATCTTTCCTTAACTCAAGGTCACAAAGTTTTGTCCTACAGTTTCTTCTAGAAGTTTTATAATTTTAGTTTTTCTATTTATGTCTTACACATTTCAAATTAAATTTCTTGTATGGTATGAAGTAGGAATCAAGGTTCATTTTTCTAGCACTGACTAAACAGCTGTCCTAGCATCACTTGCTGAAGGCCTTTTATTTCTTCAGTGAATTGCCTTGGTAATCTACTAATCACCCTTGAGTGGGCTCCACTGATCTTATGTCTGTCCTCTCACCAATACCATACTGTCTTGATTACTGGAGCATTATAGTTAACTCTTGAAAGTAGGTAGTAACTTCTCCAATTTCATTCACCTCATATAATACTGATTTGACCAATCTAGGTTGTTTACACTTCCATATAAATTTAAAACCAGCCTATTAATTCTTTTTTTTAAACCTCCTTAAATTTTGACTGGGATTGTACTAAATCTATATATAGATCGATTTAAGAAAATATCTTAATAACACTGAGTCTTTCAATCCAAGAACATAGTAAATTTTTGTATTTATTTAGAGCTTTAATTTCTCTCAGCCATCAATATTCTATAGTTTTCAACATAGAGATCTTATATTTTGTCAAATTTGTTTCTAAATATTTTTAATCTTTTGACACTGTTGTAAATGGAATTTTTCCTGGTTTTCCTTTTGTTTACTGTCATACCAGAACTTTCCCTTTCTTTTTTGTACACTGTATTTGGTGGAAGAAGGGAATTTCTAAAATGGAATCCTTATTTCATAAACATACTACAGTATATGATATCAAAGTTCAACTGGTTTTGCTGTGTTTTTTTAATGCAGGAAACATTTCTCCAGTGTCCACTATGTTGACGAGATGCAAAACAAAGGCCTAATCAAGCAAGCAAGCATATTTTTGTGGAAATCGCCTCTGAGCCACCACCGCGCACTGCTCTGCCCATAACTGCATTTTAGCTCAGCCCCCTTGCCTGTATTCTCTGCTTAGCCAACCGCGAGATTAGAATTTAGTCTGCTGTGGAGAACAAGGTCTGAGGGCACATAATGCTCTCTCGAACTCTCTTTCCTTTAACCTCAACTTTATCGTAGCCCTTTTCTAAAGCTTTATTTGTTGTCACTTATGATTTTTAAAGCAGGTGATTTGAACACTCTATTTCACTCTCCAGAAAAACCTTCATCAATACTAATATTTTTGGAGATTTTGTTAAACTTTGGTTTACTTTTTCTTCCAGGAAATAAGTAACCTTAAACATTGGAAAGATTCCTAATTCCCATCTAATATAATCATCACCCACCCAATTTACTTTTATCAAAATCAATCTATTTCCTTATGTCATGGTCCCAGACATAGAGCAAGGCAATGGAAAACAGAAAAGAAGACCCTTAATCTAGACACACAACCCCATGGAGACAGGTAAAGATGGACCTACTACAAGACACTCTCCTCACAGCAAACTGGGGGACCTTTTCTCTTACATCAACTCTTTATTGCAAGCAGTGCTAAAAACATCATAGAATAGTACCTAATGCTCTTCACATCATAGCAACCACAGAGACCACTATTATCAAGAAAATGGGTATCACCTATAACTCTCCAAAGTGAAGTATAAACATTAATATAAGAAATAATTCTAGTAGGTGGGTGGGGGGAAGATTTATTGGAGGACATGGAGAAGTAGCCTTAAAGAGGAAGATTTCAATAAGTAGGAAAAATTCTGTCAAGAAATGCAAGGGCTCCACGGCTGAAGAAACACATTGATTTAGTAAGACAATAAATATTTACTGTGCAGTTGGGTCAATCACTGTGTTAAGTACTTCAGTAACAGTGAACCAGACACTTAAACTTCTATTTCACTGTTCAGAATTTAGTCACATGGCCACACGTGGCTGCAAGGCAGTTTGGGAAACATAGTTCTTACTGTAGAAGTCCATGCGTCAAACTACAAATAGAGGGCTCTATTATCATGAAAGAAGGAAACAGACTTTAAAGAACAACCAGAAATCTCTGCTATCTAGGAAATACATCATCGAAGACAAAAATAAGCCAAGAGAAATTTCTAGGATGGTGATAAAAGAAAGACTTACTTTGAAAAGTATGCTGAACACTAACCAGTATTTGGCCCAGACTGAAGCAGGTGGGATGTGGGGGTGGGGAGCAGGGGCAGCCAGAGAGGGGATGTCGAACAAAAACTGACAGGCCATGGTATTGGGAGTTTTACAGTACTGCTAAAACGTTAGGGGGCAGAATCTTGATGAATATATTTTAAACTAAACAAATATAAAACAAGCACTTATTAACTCCAGAAAAATCTCTAAAAATGAGAATGGGAGAAAACATAATTACTGAATAGATCATGCCTCAACTGTTGTAGCTAGTCCCCAGAGATGGCTTTCAACGCTATCTGCTTCAACACTAACCCCTCCTTCCTCCAGAGACTCACTCTCGCTGTCCATAAAGACCAATTCAGAACTCCTCTACTCTCAGGCCTGAGAACCAGTCCTTTGAAATAAGAATCATCAGGAAGCACCGGGGACTCTGTCTCCTCGTCTCTGCGGGAGGAGGATGGAATGCTAACTTCAATAACTGCCAGTTATTAAATATAGCGGATCTAATCACACTGACACCTATCAACCCTGTGCAACTCCTCGCTCCCCTGACTACCAGACCCTCGCTGCCCTCTCTCCCTCACTCTCCCTTTAAAAACCTCGATCATCTCAGCACCCCTATTGTCAGTAGTTCCTAAATAAAATGTTTTCAGCTCTTTAAAAAAGCAACAACAAACAAACCTCCTCTACTCTGCTCAAATCCCAAAGCCCCTCTGCCTAGAAAGTAATTCCTCAGACTCTACAGAGAAAATAAAAGTCACCATTTGAGGCTGGTAGTTGTGAATTTAGCATAAAACCAATCTGCCCTTCTACGTGACTGTCTAACACAGCCTTTACCTTTTCTGGTACAAGCACAGAGACAGCCAAAACTAAATCACGTGTATTTTTAGTTTTGTACCAGAGATGTGATGAAAATACAAAGGGGTAAGGGAGTGTCGGATATTTCCAAAGAGTGTTATAGAACTAACATGGTTATCATTAATAAAGTGAATCATGTTCTGCTCAATGTCCAATCAAGGTCCCTTTGAACTATATTGTGACAGAGGGTCAAGAGAGGTAAAACAGCCCTAGGGCGTGAGCATTAATGTGTATTTTTGTCCATCCCGAGTAAATACAAATTGCTTCTGACCCCCCCCTTCCTGACAGTCACTGAAAGGAGGCATTCTCCACATCAGCAGCGTCACATGAAGAGCCAAAGGCTGTGCTGACCTAATCCAGTAAAGATATCATATCTGAAAGAGCAGCTGTGGTCAGGAAATCGCTTGGTTAAATGTATGTAACAGTTCACACCATCACCTACCAGGGTTTATCAGTCCTTTGCAGGGCAAACTCAGTCAAAGGGAAATATGATAGGAATCACTACCTCTGAACCATTAGGTCTTTGGAACTGACATACCATTCTATTAGGATATAGTATTGCTGCTGATTTACTATATGTGTAGAACTCTGTAATTTCCACTTGTCCTTTCCTACATTATATAATGGGTCTTTCTCCATAGGTCAATGAAGTCAATGAACCAATGGTTCTGCTAATTACTAAGCATACCCATGCTGATTATGCATTCACAAACTAGGAAAATTATGCATTCAGAAACTAGGGAAATTACCACAGAGTGAGTGGTCCCGGCTGTGAGAAAGGCTAGGGCCAGAACACCATTTATCACCTGGTCTCCAAGTGCCCATTTTCACATGGGAGCCACTATGGTTGGGCTCCCTGGTAACAATGTTAACTTGACTCTGTTCCCACTAATCCTTGAAAAATCTGGTTAGATCCCTATTTCCAGTACACTATTACTTGAGCAAATGATCTTAGATCTTAGATTGCTTTCCAAAAGGACAAGAAATTGCTCTATATACATGTGCTATATTATTGCTGAGTTCTTCATCAATGGAACACAACTTCTCCTTCAACTGAGGAGCTCTGGGTCTAAGAACTAGTCCAGGATGGGGAACTGAATGGAGGATTATGATTTTCCATTTGGGTAGACAGAATGCCTGGCCCCTCCAAAGGATGCATACTCCCTAATCCCTGGATCCTATGAATTGAATCTTACACAGCTAATGGAATTTTGCAGACATAATTATATTATGAACCTTAAAATAAGAAAATTATCCCGGGTTATCTAAGTGAACCAAATCTAATCTCAGGATCACAGGAGCCCGTAAAAGCAGGTTTTTGGTTTTTGTTTTTTTGGGGGGCTGGACGCAGAGAGAAGCAAAAGAAAGGGAAGTTGGAGACATTCAAAGCATGAGAGGGACTCAGCTTCCATGCTGAACATGGACACATGAAAAAGAATGTAGGCAGCTTCTAGAAACAAAGACTGGGGCACATCTGACATCCAGCAAGGAAAAGAGGAATAAGTCCTATAAGCTTGAAAGTGGATTTATTCCCAGGACCTCCCGAAACAGACAGAGACACAGATAGCCCTGCTAACACCTTAAGCTTGGCCTTGTGAGACTAAACAGAGGAACCCCTGAGCCATGCTATACCGAGTCTTTTGACCTATAGGACTGTGAGATAAAAAATATATAGGTGTTGTTTTAATATGCTAAGTTTGTGGTGACTGTAACAGAAGCCATAGAAAATACATTTATGTAACTAAGTAACACTGTCTTCAGCCCATATGCCTTTGACCTTTCTTTGATGATACAGTTGGCCCTTGAACTACACAGGTTTAAACTGTGCAGGTGTACTTATCAGATTTTTGTCAGTAAATACACAGTCAGCCCTCCATATCCCTAGGTTTTACATTCACAGACTCAACCAACCACAGGTTGAAAACACTATTTTTGATTTGCGGATTGAAATCCACAGATGCAGAAGACTAACTGCATACACTGTTCTAAAACATTTTACATAAGGGTCTTGGGCACGCTTCTCAAACTATTACAAGAAATTCAAGAGGAGCCTTGGCTGGTGTAACTCAGTGGACTGGGCGTGGGCCTGCAAACCAAAGGGTTGCTGGTTTGATTCCCCAGTCAGGGTTCATGCCTTGGTTGTGGGCCAGGTCCCCAACCAGCAGCACACAAGAGGCAACCACACAATGATACTTCTCTCCCTCTCTTTCTCCCTCCCTTCCCCTCTGTCTAAAAATAAAATAAATAAAATCTTTTTTTTAAAAAAATTCGAGAGGAGAAAAGGGTCCCAAGCTCATTTTACAAAGCCAGCATTCCTAATTTCAAAACCAGATAAAGACCTATCAAAAAAAAAAGAAGACAACAATTACAAGCCAATATCGCTGATGAATATGCATGCAAAAATCCTAAACAAAATATTAGCAAACCAAATTCAGCAACACATTAAAAAGATCATACACCGGAAACAAGTGGAATTTATTCCTGGGATGCAAGGATGGTTCAATATCTGCAAATCAATTAACGTGATATACTACATAAACAAGGGGAAAGATAAAAATCATATGGTATTATCAATAGATGCAGAAAAAGCAACTGAAAAAGCCCAGCATCCATTTATGATTTAAAAAAAGAAAACCTCTCAGCAAAGTGGGAATAAAGGGAATATACCTCCATATAACAAATGACATATATAACAAACCCACAAGTAACATCACATTCAACATGGAAAAATGAAAAGTATTTCCCTTAAGATCAGAAACAAGGCACAGAAGTCCTCTTTCACCAATCTTATTTAACATAGTACTGGAAGTCATAGCCACACAATTAGACAAGAAAAAGAAATAAAAGGTATCCAAACTGAAGAGAAAGAGGTAAAACTGTCATTATTTGCTTATGGCATGATACTGTATATACAGAACCAAAATATTCCACCAAAAAACTGCTAGAACAGATAAATTAATTCAGTAAAGTAGGAGGATGCAAAATAAATATTCAGGAATTGGTTTTATATCATACACCCCCCAAAAAAACCTATCAGGAAAAAAACTAAGAAAACAATCCCATTTACAATTAAATCAAAAAATAAAATACCCAGGAATAAATTTAACCAAGGTGGTAAAAAGACCTGTACTCAGGAAATCATAAGACACTGAAGAAAGTAACTGAAGAAGACACAAAAAAATGGAAGCATATACTGTGCTCAGGAATAGGAAGTTAATATCAAAATGTCCATACCGCCTAAAGCAATCTATAGATTCAATACAATTCCTATCAAAATATCAATGGTGTTTACTACAGAACTAGAATAACCAAAAACGTATACAGAAGCAGAAAAGACTCTGAATAGCCAATATAGTCTTAAGAAAGTACAAAGTTGGAGGTATCACACTACCTATCAAACTGTAATGCAAAGCTATAGTAATCAAAACAGCATGGTATTGGCATAAAAATAGACATATAGGTTAATGTAACACAATGGAGAGCCCAGAAATAAACCCATACCCACCTGATCAATTAATATATGATGAAGGTGGAATAAACATACAATGACATAAAGACACTCTATTCAATAAATGGTGTTGGGAAAATGACAGATACTACCTATTTACACCATATACAAGAATAAACTCAAAATGGATTAAATACTTAAATGTAAGACTCAAAACCAAAAACTCCTAGAAGAAAACATAGGCTGTAAAATCTCTGGCAATTCTCTTAGCAATATTTTTTTCTGATATATTTTCTCAGGCAAGAAAAACAAAAGAAAAAATAAACAAATGGGACTACATCGAACTAAAAAGTTTTGCACAGCAAAGGAAACAATCAACAAAACAAAAAGACAACATACTGATGGAAGAAGATATTCACCAATGATATATCTGATAAGGAATTAATGTCCAAAATTATAAAGAATTTCTACAATACCAAGAAAACCAAAAAATCCAATTAAAAAATAGGCAGAGGACCTGAATACATTTCTCCAAAGAAGACACAGAGATGGCTAATAAATATATGAAAAGATACTCAATGTCACTAATCATCAGAGAAATGCAAATTAAAACCACAGTGAGATATCACCTCAGGCCTGTCAGAAGGGTTACCATCAATAAATCAAAAACAACAAGTGCTGTCAAGGGTGTGGATAAAAGGGAACCCTAGTGCGCTGTTGGTGGGAATGCAGACTGGTGCAGCCACTGTGGAGAACAGACAGGGGTGTCCAACCTGCGGCCTAAGGGCTACATGCAGCCCAGGATGACTGTGAATGCAGCCCAACAC